>RJWM01034277.1:5960-19956 GCA_004363535.1 Dasyprocta punctata | reverse complement strand
CCAGCCCGCCCCCTAGCCCCTGTACCTCAGGCCCCCCCGGGACCCCGGCCACCCGGCCACCTGGAACCGGTGCGGGTCCCGGCCGCAGCCCCCCCAGTCCCCCAGGACCCCATCACCCGGCCACTAGGCCACCTAGCCCCGCCCCGGTCCCCAGGTCCCGTGGAGCCAGCACCCAGGCCTCAGCGCCCCGACGCAGGTCCCCAGCAGTTCGACCCCCGGGACCCCGGCCTCAGCACCCCAACCCGGCCCTGGCCACGGCCTCTTCATCCCCGCCTCCAGGCCCCAGCTTCCCCGGCCCTGACCCCCCGGACACGGTCTCACAACTCCGGCCTGGGTCCCGGCGCACGGTATCGACACCACTGCCCCCGGGCTCCGGTCCCGGCCATCAGGCACCCCGCCCCGCATCCCCAGCCCCGCCTCGGCCTCCTCCTCCCTCCTCCCTCCACCTCCCCTGTGCCGGCTCCTTCCCCCTCTATTCCATTCCCGCTCGCCCTCGGTTCCCCTTCCACCCACTTAGCGGTGGCCAGGGGCGGGGGGGGGGGAGAGAACGGGGCGAGCCTGAGAGGCGGGCTTGGGGCGGAAGCAGAAAGCTGTGTGTGCCCTAAGGCCGGCCTAGGGCGGGGCTAGGGGCGGGGCTAGGGTCCTTAAAAGTCCGCTGGGGGCCAATTCCACACCCTCTCTCCAGCGAGAGCGGATGCGCTCCGGTAGCGGCTGCAGAGTGCACGGTGAGAGTCTCCACCCAGCATCCGCAGCCCGGACCTCGGCTGAGCAGCGCCCGGTTCCGATGGGCCGGGCCCGGCTCTCCGCCTTGTGTCTGCTCCTCCTCCTGGTGCAGGTGGGTGAGCAAGGCTGGGGGTCGGGTGGGGGGCCCGGCAGGAGCCTCCGAGAGGGAAGCCTCCGGGAAAGGGCAGCGCTCGGGCCCGAACACTCGGCGCCTCCCAGACCAGGTTTCCGATCCGGGGTCGGAGCCACAGCCGGCCCCGCGCGGCCCCCTCCCCGCAGCCAGCAGCCCCGCCCCGCCCCGCTGAGCCTAGCCCCGAGCGCGACCGCAGAAGTCGTGGCCAGAGCCCACTCGGTGGTGGCGGGGTCCCTTGAACAAACGCGATAGCGCCCGGGCCTTTGCGGGTGGGGACGGCACGGGCAGGGTGCCCGACTCTAAGCCTGAGTGGGTCGGAACCGGCTGACCCATCCCGGGGTGCCGGTCGGGACCACGTGGGAATTACCCCGAGAACAAACGAGAAGAGGGGCCGGGAGGGCGCTCGCCTGTTTAGTTCCCAGGTCCTTCTTGTCTCCAGCAAATACCTAAACAAGACACAGGAAAAAAAAAAAGTGACAACATGTGTTTGAAAAAGTGAAGGTGGAAGTTAGGGGAAAACCGACTCTGCAGAGGGAACTGGGGCCGAATAAACGGGAATAAAGTCAACGCAAATATAAAAGTGCACCCGAGGGAACACAGGGCGCGGTGGCGTGGAGAGGCAGGAGAGCGAGCTCCTCGGGGTGTCCCGTCTCTGTATCTCTCCCACGCCTCGCGGGAACCGGGAGAACTTTTACGTACGGGGTCCTGAGACTTATTTGGGGCGTGTCCTGATAGCCTGTAATGAACAAGTCTGGTTTATTCCCCCAGCCAGCTTTGCCAGGCCCTACCCTACCTTCCCCTATCAAGGGATGCCCTTAAGCTAGCAGTAGCTGGGTTTGGGGCGAGAACTCCCCAGCCTGACCCCGGGGCAAGGCTGAAACGGAGGCCTGGGGGGCGTCGCCCAAGCAAGGGTGGGTGGGGTGAGCCAGCTGGAGGGGGCGGGGTCAATTGTGCAGGACGGGGGCTGATTGAACCTGACAGGAGCTGGACCTAGGGAGCTGGAGAGGGATTGTAGGCCATTGTATTCTCCTAGATGCCCAACAGCTTGTGCCCTTATTTTCTGGGATACTCTGGCTTTTCAGATTTATTTTCTATAGCGAAAATTTCTCATTTACTTCTTTTTGTGTATTCTCCAGCTGTTTTTTCTGACATTTAACAAATTGCCTTTAACATCCTAATATTATAATAGTTTAATTGTAATTTGTGCCAACTTCACGTCAATAGCATATGAAAATGCTGCTCCGATACAGCTGTCTCCACCTTTTTTCTAATGATGTCAAAATTATGTCTTTATCCAATATGTATCTCTAATCTTAGCCCAATTATTACTTTCATGTATTTCCCTTTGAAATCATGGAAAAATAAAACTAAGAATATGACCCCAAAGCATAAAAGTACTACTCTTATAATGCCCATACATTCACTTCCCCAGACGCATTACTACTTCCTGCAGATTCCACTTTCTGTGTAGCTTCTTGTCAGTTTCACCCTGAAAGACTCACACTGGCACATCTTGCAGTTCTAGTGGGGATGGCCTCCTCATCATTTGTTGCTCTGTGCTGTTTGCATTTCTTCCTCCTTTTGTTGGGATGTGGAATTCTTGGCTGACTTGTTTTCCTTTCAGCATCTTGAACATACTGACCCACTGCCTTCTGGCCTCCAAGGTGTCTGATGAGAAATCTGCTGCAGTGTTACTGGGGAGCCCTTGGATGTGACAAGGCGTTCTTTTCTGCTGATTGCAGTATTCCCTTCTGGTCTTCCTCTTTGAAGACACTGATTACACTGAGCCTGCATATCAGGTTCTTTGAGCTCAATCTTCCTGAAGGTCCATGAACTTATCGGGTATCTGCATCACATCCTGCCTCAACTTCAGGATATTTTCTCCCATTATGTCAAACAATCACTGTGCCTCTTTTTATATTTCTTGTCCTTCTGAGACTCCCAGAGTGTGTATATTGATTTGACTGAAGCATCCCCGCAGGTCTCTTAGACTCTGTGCCCTTTTTTTCTTTAGCCGTGCTTCTTTGTACTCTTCAGACTTGTTAATCCCATGGTCCTATCTTCAGGTTCACTGAATCTTTCTTCTGTCTACTGAGGCCTGCCTAGTAAATTGTTCATTACACCTATTGTACTGTTCATCTCCAAGATGTCTCTTTGGCTTTGTTTTCATGTTTTTTCTTTTGGGTGATATTTTCATTTTGTTCATATGTCTTGTTCCTGCAGACTTTACATGTCTTGCTTTGGCTTTCTGATCACAGGTTTTGAAGCCTGTCTAGTAAGTCTGCCATCTGCTGTATTTTTTCTTGAATAAGCCATATTTTCCTCTTCCTTTCTATGTTTGTGTTGTTGTTGTTGTTGTTTAAAACTGTAGACATCTGAATCTTGTACTACTGGAAGTTGGGAGTCATTCCTTCATTCCCCAGGCTTTTGTCTTGTTTATATTTTTCTTTTTGTCTTTTGGTCAGGTGTCTTTGTTTCAGGGATCAGCCTGCCATGTCGACTTATGTGCTTCTTAGAGGTTTTCTGAGCCTACACTATCCCTGACCATGCATAATAATTTCCACTATCCTCCAACTACGCACATGCATTTCAATGTCATAACCCTTGAACACCTGGCTCCCCGATGGAGAAACGGGAAAAGTGAAGGGAGAAGAAGCACAGGCCTGGATTCTTTGTAACCCTCAGAAGCTGCTGCAGCTGGTGACAGCTATCACAACTACTCCCCTGCTCTGTTTCTGCTCCTCCATGGTGAGAGCTAGCCATTGCTAATCAGAAAATAGAGCATGATATTGGGGTGATAAAGTTTGAAAATATTCATAAATTGGCCACCCCAATTCTCAGCTTTTTCTAGAGAATACATGCATGGCTGGCTGCCAGAAAAGAACATAGATAGTATTACTGTGTCAAGAGCCAAAATTGACTGAAATTCACTGGGATTTATTTGCCCAGCCTTCTTGTGAATCTGCAAGCTGTAGAGTTCCTCACACGCATAGCTCAGAGAGCTCCTGCTCATCATGATTATTGTTAGGAGAGGAGAACATCACCTGCTGCTTCCTTGTTCAACACCGAGTCATAACATCGCTTCTGAGACAAATTATTACCAGTAAAGGTGGGCTGTTAGTAAGACATTTCTTGTCCTTTTCAACTTGAAGATAATCAACATAACTGAGGCAGTTTACAACCAGAGCCAACAGCACTCTGGCCTGGAGTCCTGCAATGCCGATGAATACCTGCATGATGGCCGCTGCTGCAAGATGTGTCCTGTGGGTGAGTCCTGGGTAGGGCCCAATGCCCAGTGTGGATTTAGGTGGCCATTGGAGCAGAGCAGAGGCCGCACTAGATAGGGTGTGTGAGGACCGGGGACTGAGCTCACCTGTGGCCTACTCTTTAGAACCCTAGACAGGTGTCTCTTGTCCCATGTGAGGAGGACCCCTCCTGTGTACATCAGACTCTGTATCTGTATGTACTGAGTGGGCAGGTCATGTCCAGCAACCCACCTGGGATAGGGTCACCCCCCACAGTGAGCACTGAAACCTAAAGAAGGGGCATGGAAGCTTCTTGGAGGAGAAATGGAGGGACAGCTTCACAGGGACACCTGCAGAGGAGCTGGCCATTTAATCATGTCTAGGAACTTGTTACTTCCAGACATTCCTTTAAACTTCAAATCCAAGACATTAGCATTGCTGTTGACTGATTTGAGGCCTGGGCCTTCAGGGACTGGGTAGAGCGCAATATAGCCCAGAACCCATGTGGGCCCTTTGGAGGATTTCAATTCTGCCCAATCGCTTCCACAGGTCAGTATGTCGAAGAGCACTGTGTGAGACCACACACCCAGGGAAAGTGTGTCAGGTGTGAGCAGGGGACATTCATGGCATATGCCAATGGCCTGGAGTCTTGCCTCCTCTGCTCTACTTGCCGTGCAGGTAAGTCTCAAGGGATTTGGCCATGACACCTGCACCCCTAGACCCACCAGTGTTTTTGCTTCAAATGTACTGTAAAGAAGGACTTGAAGCTGAGCCTCTGATATTTAGGTATCGTTCACTGTTTAGACTTGAAAACATGCAGAAAAGTCAAATACTCATTCATCCAGCATTAGGATGAAGCAGTCGCAAATACGTGCTGTAGTGCAGCGGGTGATTTTTCATTGGCATCAAAACTGTTCCTTATGTATTGTCAGAGTGAGAACAATGTGAATACAACTGTAATCATACTCTGGCCCAAAGGCAAAGTATTTTCTTGCCATTTTTGTCTTTTTTTCTCATTGCAAAAAGCCAGTTCAATCTAGAAACTCACAAAATGCATGCAGAAACAACAGCAAGCTCAATTCCTAGAGAATGAGCAATTTTGTATTAGGAAAGTTTTCAAACATGCAAAAAAGTTGAAAAAAGAGAGGCAGGTGGCTCCTATAGATTTTTTTTTTTTAATGAGCTAGTATTTCACCGTGCAATTCAGAAGTGTTAAACTCACTCTGTAGCCTAGGCTGGCCTTGAACTCCCAGCAATCCTTCTGCCTCAGCCTCCCAAGTGCTGGGATTACAGGTGTGCACCACCATGCTTGGCGTCCCGTAGATTTTCGGCGTGAGACCGCACGAGACCTCAGTGCACCTGCTTTGGCGGCTTAAGCTTTGTACAAGGGACACACTGTGTTCCCATTTCTAGTAACTACAGGTTCTTGTGCATGGGTGAGGTCAGGGTCTTCACCTTGAGCTGACCCCAGTCTTCCCTGGACTGCAGACCAAGAAATGGTGCAGGAGTGCTCCCAAACCAGCGACCGGATATGCGAGTGCAAAAAGGGCCATTTCTACGAGGACCCTGGGTCTTCAGAATTCTGCATGCCATGTGACAAGTATGTGGGCATGGGTTGGAGGTGGCATGAGAGGGCGTTCTACTTTACCAACTGAGAATCAGCCAGGCTGCGGGGACCTCCAGCAGTCAGTTCAGTCTACGGCAGCCCAGAGAGATGGCTCCCACCACAGCCAAATGGTTCTCTGTTCTTTTCTCCCCAGAATGCAGCCAAACTCATCACTTTCCGGGCTATTGCTATCTGTACACATTGCGTCTGCCCGAGTTCTTTATCTTGTGATTTTCTGATTGGCCTTTTAACTCTCTGACGTGTTCCTTGGCCCTTTCATGCCTCACTTTCTGCACGTCTCCATGACTCTGCTTTTTCCATGGCCCCTCATTCCCCACCGTCCCTTCAGGTTTCCTGATTACTGATCAGCTGCCAGCTGTCGGGTGCAGACTTCCTGTCCTGGGTTTTCCTCTTTTTGCATTTCCTCCTGTTGTACACATTATGCTCTGCAAAAGGATGCTGGACTTGGCTTTGCAGCACAGTCTGATGGGAGGCCTTATTCTCCACTCACGGTTCTCTGATGGGCTGGCAGTGTGGGCCTGAGCAGTGGAGGCTTCACATCAGGGTCCTCTGCCCAAAGGTGCTGAGGATCTGCCTGAGGCCTCTCTCCACCCCAGGAATGCTGGTCTGTATGCCCTGCAGTAGCACAGGGGACCAGACTCCTCTGTCACCATCTCCAAGGCTGGTTTCTGTCAAAAGGAAGAAAAGCAGCCAGGCGTGGTGGCACACGCCTTTAATCCCAACACTCGGGAGGCTGAGGTAGGAGGAGTGTTGTGAGTTCGAGGCCGGCCTGGGCTACAACGTAAGCGCAAGGCCAGCCTGAGCTACACAGTGCGACCCTGCCTCAAAAAACCAGGGCTGGGAGTTTGGCTCAGTGGCTTAAGCGCCTGCCCAGGCAGGCGCGAGGATTGTGAGTTAAATCCCCAGTACCGAAAAAAAAAAAAAAAAAAAAAAAACAAGGAAGAAAAGCAACAGCCTGAGCAAGGATTTAGGTTTCCTAAGGGGTGTTTGTCTAAGAGATTTCTCCGGTGTTTTCTACTTTGAGTTTGGAGTTAATGGTTTAAGAAGCCTCATTCATTGCTGGGAGAGTTAGAATACCCTGAGGATAAGCACGGTGTAGCAGAGGAAGGAAGAGGAGACAAGGAGGAAGGTCAGGCACGATTTTTAGATAAATGCATGACATTCACCCCACTGTTAAATGCCGAGAGCCTAATTCCATGAGGGAAGTCAGCAATTAACAGCGTCCCCCTTCATCCAGGCCTCGCTAGGATTCATGTTTATAAGCATGAGTAGCAGGCCTGGAGTATGCAGTGACTAGGAGGGAACCCTGCAACCCTGAGGCTCTGATTAAAAAAAAGGGACAAGTTCATTTCGCTTCTATGCATAGGCCACCAGTCAGGCAGTGCATATTCATAGAACAGGAAAACTGGTCAAACTTAGGGCATTAGTAAGAGTGGTACCAATGCCCTCTGAGGATTGTGATCAGGCTGGAAGAGCAGGGATGGGGGGAGGGTTCAGCTGTCTTTTATTACACAACATAGTTCCTCTAAGAGGGGGTTGGGCAGGCACCAAGAGAGGGCAGAGCCACCTTCTGCTGGTGATGACAGGGACAAGCTCCAGAGGAATGGGTCTGAGTGAGGGCGTCTCTCTCCAGGTGTCCTCATGGGATTCCAGTCCTTCAGGAATGCAGGGCCACGTCAAACACGGTCTGCAGAGTGGCCCATTTAGGTAAGAGGATTTGATTTTTTTTGTTTTGTTTTGTTTCGTTTTGTTTTTTAAATTTTAATCTGGCTGTTTTGTGTTGAGGTAAAGTTTACATGATGTGAAGTTAGCCATGTTATTTTTCTACTCTTGTTAGTTCATATTGGTAACACAGATTAATAGGTTTCATATTTATAGATTTGTACATATGTTTAACATAGTGTGATAATTTTTCCCCTTATACCATGCTCCTAAGAGTCAATCATTTAAAAGTTAATGCATTGGGCTGCGAATTTAGCTCAGTGGCATAAGTACCTGCCTAGCAAGCACAAGGTTGTGAGTTTGATCCCCAGTACCACCACCAAAAAAAAAAAAAAAAAAAAAGTGTGAATGCATTAAGGTCAGTTGATATCAGCATCTTCTTCAGGTTCCAATACAAACCCATCTTCCCAGAATGGAGTCTCCACCGCCTTTCAGCTGTGAGACCACATGTACCTCAGCCTCTGATAGCTGCTCATCAACTTTCTACCTCAGTGTGTGGGCCTGTTCTGGGCATTGTGTGTCAATGGCATCAGAACCTTTGTGCCCCTTTAGAGTTGGCTCCGTTCACTGAGCATCACGTGTTTGAGGTTCCCCCAGGTTGTAGTGTGAGTTAGTGCTTCATTCGTTGTTATGGCTGAATAATCAAATGCACACTGCATTTTATTTTTTCACATTTGTTACCTATATTGTAAACTGTTTTGCACAGTACCTAGACCTTTGAGCCCAGATCATTTAAGGGAGACAGCAGTGTCTTTTCAACAAATGATTCTGGGGAACCAGAAACTCACAGGCAAAAGAATGAAGTTAGACCCATATTTCACAACATGAACAAAAGTTCATTTGAGATGATCTAAAAGCCTAAGACCTAAGAGCTCTTCCTAAACCTGTAAATTCGTAGAACTTAGGGGCACCTTCATGACACTGCATTTGGCACTGATCTCTGATACGACAACAAAAGCATGGACCAAGAAGGAAAAATAGACAAAGAAGATTAGAGACATCTTACACACTTCTGTGCACAGAGGTCACAGGCCTAGCTTGGGGCTGGTGGCAAACCATTTTGTCAAATAGCCAGCTGGCCGGGTGAGGCCATCAGGGCTGTGTGAAGCTGCCACCTGCCCTCAGGGGTGGGAGCCAGGCAGCCTCCCCACCTCCCCACCCATGCTTGTCCCGCTCTCTGGGTCTCTCCTTGGGGCTGCCGAGTTCACAAGGCCAGAGAACGGGGATGCTGGTTTGCTCTTTGTAATGGGACTAGGGGAGAAATTTCAATTCCTGCTCTTACCAAGACATTTTCTCTCACAGTTTTACAAAGGAGAAACTGGCTATATATGAGCCTGTGCACTGTACCTCTCATTGGAGTTATAGCCATCTTCTGTTTTCTTATGAAACGTGGTTCCTGGGCGCATTTCTAGTCTTTCTAACAGCAGAAGTAGTAGTATCAGCCCCTTGTGAGGAGCAAGTGGCATCCCTGTTGAAGGTAAGGGGGCCTGATTCACAGTGTGGCTTCCCCCTTCCCCCCTGCTGCACTGTGCACACAGGAGAGAGTCCTCCTCCCCTGGGAGGCCGGGCAGTGTGCCCCTGAGAGAGCAGTGTGTGAAACTGTCACTGTGAAGCTGAAAATGCAGTGGAGACCCCAGAAGACTGGAGAAGCCAGGAATATGGACCATCTGAGGGACACTGCAAGGAGTGAGCAAAGCTGGGCCGTGATTGAAGCCATGAGAACTGCAGCCACCCACAGTGCCATATGGTGGAGCCACTCAGGCCCTTGGGAGTTGACGTCATCTCACAGATTACACTGGGTGGTGGACAGGGCACTCTGGAACCCAATGTATGCTCTGCTGGATTTTGGTCTGGCTTGGGTCCCATTCCTTTCTATCCCCCTACTTGTACCTTTAGTGACAGGAATGTTTATCTCATGCTGTTGTATCTTGGGAGTGTCTGGCCTACCAGGCATCATGCCAGTTTTATCATAAAGGTGCATTACTGTCTGTATATAATACCTATGTTTATTCTTTGGAATATTTTTATTGATGAAATTTTAAATTTATGAGTTTTATTACATTAAACAATGAGTATGTAACAGAAAACAATATCAAGATGTAAAGTATTGCATTTTTCATATTTATTGAGTGTTTACAAAAAGTATTAAGATTTTCAGTATCAAATTTTTGGTGTCCAGAGCTGAGCATGGTGGTGCACACCTTTAATCCCAGCACTCAGGAGGCTGAGGCAGGAGGATCCCTGTGAGTTGGAGACCAGCCTGGGCTACAAAGTGAGTTCAAGGCAAGCCTGAACTTCATAGTGAGACCCTGTCTCAAAAAATAGGCCTGGGGATTTAGCTCAGTGGCTTAAGCTCCTGCCTGGCAGGCACAAGGTTGTTATTTCATTCCTCAGCACAAAAAAAAAAAAAAATTGGTGTCCAAAGTCTAATACAAAATACCAATAGAAATAGATTTCTATATGAACTACAAAGAAAATACCAATAGAACACTGTAACAACAATAATCTTTACTTCTGTTTGCATGCCTAAGGCAATCTTCACACGTGACAGCAGCATGTCCCACACACATCTGTGGCTTACACTGACAGAAAATGTGTTCTCCTTTCCTGGTCTTTTTGCAGGACATACTTGACATCTTGTTGATCTAGCTGTTTTGTCAGGAGGTTCTTATGGTATTATACAATGTGTAGTTAACAGAAACATAAAATATCAATAAAATAAAATATTCTTAACATGTATTGCATGTTTAGAATAAACTCCAACATTTTCACATCAGCTGTGTAGTGGTAAACAAAACATAAAAGATAACATCAGAAACAAATTCCTATATGAACTACAATGAAAATACCATTACAACTCTACCACAGAAATATTCTTTGCTTCAATTGTCAAACCTAAGGCAGTCTTCATACATGACAACTGCATGTTCCATGCACACATCTCACTAACACTGACAGCACAGGTGCTTAGCTTTCATTTCCTAGATGGAAGGTCATTCTTGTCAGCTCTCTTATCATCCTGTTTTTTCAGGAGCTTCCTACCACATAGCATATACAATGTGTACTTAGCAGGAAAACAAGATAGCAATAGAATGCTAAATATGTAATGCATGCTTCAGATAGACATCAGCATTTTCACATCAGTTTACCTGATTACAAAATCTGAAAGACAGCGACAGAAATAAAGACCCATGTGAACTGCAATGTAAATAGAAAGAAAAGCCTACCACATGGATAATCTTAGCTTCAACTGTCACACCCCAAGCAGTCTTCACACATGAAAACTACACGTTCCATACATAAGAATTGCTTACACTGATAACACATATGTTTTGTCTTCTTGTCCCTTTCTGTAGGGCACAGTTGACATCCCTTGTGTTTTCCTGTTGTCGTCGTAGATCTTTGTGTTGCTGCACACAATTTTTTTGGCATAGTTCCCTAGGCAGAAACATTTTGTTTTTCCTATGCTGTAAATGATCTCTGAAGAATTCCAGTCCAAATCTTCTAAGAAAATTTCACCATGATATTTTGCACTTATTTTCTCAGAAAACTATCACACATGTTTAGGATCCAGTAAAACACAACCATTGGCCAATGCTTTGTGTTTCAAGTGACATCACAGTTACTGCATAACTCATCAACAACATCTGCCCTGCCTTTGGTTTCAGTGTAGAAAGTCACCATCTCAGGCTTCTGTTTTGTGGAGGTTTTCCTATCAATATTTCCATCATGGTGCCATGTTGACACCAGCAGTACCAGTTTGTTTTCATTTGCCATATGTGAGGCCAATGTTGTATCTTTCTGAAATCCAAAGTTTGTGCTACTCAGTTCTCTGTTTTGAAATTGCAACATTTCATTTGCATTTTCTGCTTTGTTCCTGCATGCTGTTCCTATACTGGTCATCTTGTGTTCTGTTAGCAAATGCGATGTCACTTGGGAACTGGTAAACCAATTTTCGAATGGCACATTCCAATGAGTTTGGGAGATGGGAGCACCAAATCTGTTCGCAACATCATTTGGTTTATGACTCTATGACTAAGGATCTGATGGCTGAGTTCCAGGATAAATTCTTAAGTTGAAAGCAAAATAAGTCTTTGCATCTATAAGAGTATAAATTTTTATGCAATATTTTAAAGGCTTTTTTGGGAATATACAGCCTGAAGCTACAGCAACCATGAAATGCTGCAAGATGTTCATCAGTAGTCATGTATTCAGATGGTGTGTAAATTGCTTGGCAGTTACCCACAAAGCTCTCCAACAATGAGTGGTTAGCAGTCAGATTATCAGTTCTTTTTTTTACTTGACTCAGTGGGTGATTTTGTCATGAAACCTCAGGCAAATTTGAAGCAGTCAGATTATCGGTTCTTTTTGTTACTTGACTCAGTGGGTGATTTTGTCATGAAACCTCAGGCAAATTTGAAGGAAACCAAATATCCTGAATGTCATTGTTATTGTGCACAGATAAAACTCACGCCATCACTTTTCCATAAGTCTATTCTAGTCCTGTGACGACCATGAGAAATTTCTAAGTACAGCAGACCTATGAATGCTTTCAGATCAGCTACTAAGGTGTCATGATAAATACATTTTTGAATATGGCTATCAGTGCATACAGAACATTTCACTGTGCTTCAGAATTTGTGTATTTCACAATGTCTTGTAGCATTTCATCTGTTAGGAACAATTTCCAACAGTGAGTAGTAATTCTGGCATTACCATTCACATGCCAAGATTCTCATTATGTTTTTGGAGCTAGTTCTAACATTGTTTCATTGTATTTGATTGTATGACCATTTTGTACCATTTGAATTAGTCAAATATGTACTCACGTTGTTATTTTTTGGTCGTCTAAATCGAGGATGTCTGCATTCCCTGGCTATATTGGTCAATTCTTGCTCCATTTTACTATCACTGAAACTATGGTTCACATGACCAGTGTCAAAATCATTATCATCTTTCAATCCCGGGTACCACAAAAAAAAAAAATTATCACTTTCGTCTTCCATGTCTGAGTGATCTGAGGATTGCCCCCTTTTTTTAAGATTCACTTTTGACTCCCCAAAACATGGAAATATCTTTTTTCACAACACATTGTACTGAACTAGGCTACTTCTACCAGAAAAATCAAAATAAATGCATTTTCATTATAGTAAAGTATACATTTACATAGCATAGGAATGGTGTAAGTGTATTTTATCCTCTGTGATGCTCAAGTAAACATACACAAAACCTGCTAGATGGAGCATAATCATAGGTAAAAATCCAAGTTTGACACTTTTTCACACGTGAACACACTTTGCCATTTGTTATACTAAGTGGGAAATCATAAAGAGTGCCTCTGTATCCCCCAGGCACAGGTACTGTATGTGCAGCCAGCTACTATTATGCTAAAATACAGATTTATGGTAGAAAAGTTATGGCATGGATTTCTTTTAACCTAATGTTGTGTCTCACAGGTTTAACTTTTATCTTTTCATTTGTAAAGGGGCTCACAGCTAAGAGTTTGCCTTAAATCTCAGAGAAGACTTTAGATGGGTTTTTCAGCAATGCTGAACCTGTTAAGTACCTTCTGCATAAAGAGATGTGCATAAATCTTTTGGGGGCCAGGCTTTTGGTGCTCTCCCATTGTGTCAGCACTTTGAGGTTGTTTTCATTCTCTTTCTCTACAAGAGCACCCATCAGCCAAGCCTTGTCTACTTCTTAAGGGGGCACTAGGTTCACAGGTAAAACTGGCTTAGCTGTGTGTTAGTGTGCAGACTGTGACCCCAGCTTTAGTGACTTCCAACAATACAAATGCATTCCCTAACAGGTTGGGATGTCACAATCTGACATCCGTGTCAAACGGTACGGCAGTCAGTTCTGCTTCAGTGTGAAAAACACTTCCTATAAATCATCTGATGAAGGGGGAAGTTGTGTTTTGGCTCAGACCTTTGGATAGAGTTTCCTTTTGTGACTTACCGACCTGGCTGTGCGATGAAGTAGACATCATGGTAGGAACATGTGACAGAGCCTGGCAAGGAAGCCAAAGTGAACATGTGGAGATTGGGTCCCCTGATCCCCTTCAGAACTCACCTCCCAGTGCCCAGAAACCCACCCACCAGGCCCCACCCCCATAAAGGGACCACCATTTCCCAAGCTGGGTTCTTTAGGGGATGCTGATCCAAACCATAGCTACTGTCCCTGGTCACACACAGGCTCATGATCCTCTCACTGCACAAAGCAGATTAGAATCATATTGTTAAATGTTAGCTTTATACCTCGGACCAAGGACTCCTATCTAGGACATATAAAGAACTCAAAATTTAGACTCCCTGAAAGGAAAGATCCAATTTAAAAAATGGGCAACAGCCGGGAGTTTGGCTCAGTGCCTTAAGCGCCTGCCCTGGCAGGCGTGAGGTTGTGAGTTCAATCCCCGGTGCCGCAAAAAAAAAAAAAAAAAAAAAAAAAAAAAAAAAAAAAAAAAAAAAAAAAAAAAAAAAAAAAAAAAAAAAAAAAAAAAAAAAAAAAAAAAAAAAAAAAAAAAAAAAAAAAAAAAAAAAAAAAAAA
>RJWM01034276.1:0-19805 GCA_004363535.1 Dasyprocta punctata | reverse complement strand
GAAAGGCCTGCCTTAAACTTCAGAAATTTTTTCTTCTGCTTTATTTAGTCTTCTGTTGAAGCTCCTAATTGTATATTTTACTTTACCAATAGAATTATTTAGATTTGTTTGATTCTTTTTTATGAAAGAAATTTTTGTTTAATTTCTCATTCAGATCATATATTGTTTCCCTGGTTTCACTGAATTGTCTACTGGTCTTGTAACTCACTGAGTTTCCTTAATAACCTTATTTTGAGTTCATTTTCAAGCAATTCATAAATTTCCATTTGTTTGGGGTCAGTTACTGGACAATCATTGTGTTCCTTTGGTGTGTTATATTTCCTCCTTTTTCATTTTCCTTCTGTTCTTGATTGATGTTCTGCCAATTTTCTGGAATAGTAACCTCTTCTAATTTTACAGAGTGACTTTTGTAGGGAAAGATTTTCACTTTGAAGAAAGATCCTAGGATATTGTTTAGATAGGGTGCATTGGCTCTGTTTCTAGGTGGGCACAGTAAGTTAGACTCCATGCAGCTTCTTCTGTTGTAAACAGTGTCAATGATGTTTGTGGCTGGCTCAGTGATCTAGGAGTTTGTGGTGGCAGAGGTGACAAGGCTGATTGTTAGAATTCTCAGTGGCAAAGATTTAAGAATCCTGTCAGTTTTATTTTCCCACAGTAGGTAGTCTTAGCTAAGAAGGTCTCCCTTGATGCTGCATCTGACATAGGTCTTAAACACCAGGGTTATTTTAGTTACTCCTCTGAAGCTGCAATTCCCTGAAAGTGGGGTGCTGGGTTGATTTTGGTGTCAGAATGCTTTGGGCACAGGTTAGAGGCATAATGTGAAGTTGCTCTGGTTGCCTCCATTAGGAAAAGCCTAGGGGGCTGGGAAGACTAGGGGACTGAAAATCAGAGCTGTTCTACTGAGCCTAGATCATGAATAGCTAAAGATAGGGCACAACAACCACTGATTTGGGGAAAATGGAGAATTTCCAAGGCAGTTTACCCAAAAAGGGTAGACAGCAGCAGTTCAGCAAGGGTATGATGCACTCCCCTGGACATCCTAGTGCTGTGATGCAAGAGCCCCAGGGATGGAGAAAGGCAGTGGCTAGCACAGAATGTACTCTAGCAGTGGCTCTGGTTTCAAAGTGATAACAGCACATTAGCTGCTTGGGCCATGGTGGGGATGGCCTTAATGTGAATTCTTGGGCTGGAATAATACAGTTATGTGAAATTCAGATGGCTCCCTAAATGTGGCTCAGGGTCTGGAGAGACTGTGAGATTCATGGTATTCATGGTAGTAAGTGAGGTTGCTGGGTGTCTCTTTCTTACCCTTTCTCCATAGGCAGTGTTCCCTCCTGGTTCTGAATTGATCCTGAATGGACAGAGGGTGGTGTAGGCAGGATGCTCCTTCCATTCTCTGAGGAGCCAACTTGGGATTCTGTGCTCCACGGTGTTTCTGCCCCTTCCTTGTTGTACTCCAGGACTATCCTTCAGTCTTTGTAGTCAAAATACACTAGTCAATTCATTGTTTTGGTCCTTTTGGGTGGAAGGAGGTGATAAATGTCAGGCACTTCTAATCAGCCATCTTGCTTTTGAATTTCATTTACTTTTGATCTATAGTTGTTTTTGTATTTAAAATTGGTTTCTTTTAGGCAACATATAGTAAGGTCTTAGTTTTGATTCAGTCTTTTTAACCTATGTCTTGATTGGTACATTTGCACCAATGACATTTAATGTGATTCTTGATATAGTTGGTTGAATATGTGCAACTTGTTAATATTTTCTAATTGATGCCTGTACTCTTTGTTCTTGTTTGTCTGTTACACTCTATCTGTCTCTTATGTCTTTAATTAAACATTTTAGATGATTGCATTTCATATCCTTTGCTAGCATATCAAATATAAGTCTGTTTGCCTTTTTAGTGATTGCTCTAGAATTTGTAATATGCATTTATAATTAATGCAAGTCCACTATCATATAACACAATACCATTTCATATTTGCAGGGAGTAACTTATAATAAAAAATCCTAATTCCTTCCTCCTATTTCTTATATCATTATTGTAATTTATATAATTTAAACATAAGTTTATGTGTATATGCAGATACAGTAAGTCCCTGACTTATGAATTAGTTCCATTCCAGAACATTCTTTAAATTGGATTAATTTGTAAGTCCAACAAAGAACCTTACACACTTTTAACACAAATATTCGTTGAACATTGCTATGTGCTTCCTAGAAGTTCTTTCTACATCATCACTGCTTTTCCTCTTGCTTCTGGACATGCTGGCCTCTGACTGAGCACTACTACTGCAGACTGCTTCTACTGCACGCTACCAGACTGAACAGTAAGCACACAGCAGGATGACTGTGACATTGATGGGCAGAAACATGAGCTACTGTCAAGATTTGTTCACATCTAAGTAACACAAGATTCGTTCATATCTATGAAAATTTACAACTCAGATGTTTATTAATCAGGAACTTACTGTACTACTTACATAATCAAATGCATTGTTGACATTATTTTGCACAAACTGTTAAAGCATTAGGTCAATTAAAAATTACACTTTTATTTTACCTTAGTTGTTCATTCTTTGGGGTTCTGCCTTTGTGTAGATTCAAGTTTCTGACCTATCTCATTTTCCTCTCTGATGAATTTCTGCTATCATTCATTGAAATCAATTGTCCCAATTTTTGTTAGACTAAGTAAGTGTTTTTCTCTTGTCTTTGAAAGATCATTTAATAAGATACAGATTCTAGATTTGCTGCTTCTTTCTTTCAATACTTCAAATATTTCACTTCACTCTGTTCTGTCTTGCATGGCTCCTGAATAAAAGTTGAATGTAATTCTCTGTTTTTTTGTTTGTTTTGTTTTTCTATAGAAAGTGATTTTTTTTAATCTGGCTTCTTTCAGAAATTTTCTTTATCTTCAATTTTTTGAAAGTTGATTATGATATATGTAGTTATCGTTTTAGCATTTATTCTGTTTGGTGCTCTCTGAGCTTGCTAGAGCTATGAGCTGACATTTGACAATTTGGGAATATTCATAGTTAATAATTTCAAATATCCTCTTTCTTTCTCTTTTCTCTTCAATTATACATGTTTATATTGTTTGTCTTGTTAAATTGTTCCACAGTGCTAGAGTTTTGGGTTTTTTTCTCTATTTGTTTTTCATTTGCTGAAATTTCTTTTCATGTATCCTCAGTCTTACATTCTTATCCATCTTACCCAATTTGCTGAGTCCATGAGAATCATTCTGTAGTTTTGTTACAACATAGCTGACATCTAGTATTTTTAATTTTTTCTTAAAATTTCTGTCTTTCTACTTACATTATCCATCCCTTCTTATATGCTGTCTACTTTTTCATTAGTGTCTTTAGCTTATTAATCATAAGATGAAAAAATTATAACATCTTTACCAATATGTGATCCTGATTCTGAAGCTTATTAAGTCTCTCTAAACTTTTTGTTTTACTATTTGTTTTTGTCTCTCAGTATGCCTTGAGTTTTTTTTTTTTGTTTGTTTGTATATTATAGTTCCCATTGCTGAAATCAATTACTTCATATCCACAGTTTAAAATGGGAGAGGTTTATTTAACTAACATCTAGCTCCAAGGCAGAAACATCATGGCAAAAAGGCCTAGAAAATGAAAACTGCTCACTTCGTAGAAGCCAGAAGTTAAGCCTCAGGGAAGAGCAGCCCCAAGAGCTATGCTTTCCAACGGCACCCCAACCTGCAACTGCACCTCCTCCACAGCAGCACTCTCGTTATGAATTAAGTAGATTGATCCCCTGAGGAGTACAGTGCTCCCATTATCCAGTCATCTAACCTGGATTCTCTTAATTCAGGAAAATTGACAAGATTAACTGACACAAATTGTAGACATGATGTACTAGTTAAAAGGGATTGTGATAAGGTTGTAGGCTTAATAAGGTATGAAAAAAGAGGCAGTTTTGTAATAGTCTAATAGTCATATCTCAATCTTTTTAGCAGCCTGTGTTTTTACTGAGAACTTTATCCACAAGTGCCTCTGATGTCCCCCTCCCCCAATTAGGTTGGATAAAATGATTAGAAGAATTTGCAGCTAAGTTTGTTGTCCAGATGTGGAAGGCCTGATCATTTTGAGTTAAGTGTTTTCTTTCCCCAAGTTTGTTGGACTTTAATGAAACCCTAGAAAATTGTGAGTCTCTGCATCTACTTCTCTCCTAATGGGAGCAATGGTTTGCTCTGTTACTTCACCTCTCAGAGCTAAATTGTGCATTTCTTTTTAGTTTATTTAGTTTTTTCAAACCAGTTCTTAGAATAGTCATGACTTCTAAACTCCTTAGACGTCAGATCAGAAACCAAATGTCTTTCCCCATATTTTGTATTTCACTTTCGTAGTAAGTAGAGTACTGCAATTCCATGTTCAAAGGCAGCACATGCTGTCTGCTTTTCAGTTTATTGGCCAGATCACTGATATGAGAAATGCTGGTTGAGCACCTACTGTTCATGTTAAGCATTATTCTGGGATTTGGATTCATGACTCCCAACCAGCTCACTTTGTGTTGTTCCTATGAGAATTAATCTTCTTAGATTAAAAAAAAAGCCCATTCATATGTTTATTTTTGAAAATACATTCTTCCTTCATTTACATTAAGGCAATGCCTGGTGGAATATCTCACATTATATGAGTAAAAACAAATTTTGACAAGCTCTGCAGCTGAGACTGCCAGCACTGTTTTTAACAGACTTAGGGAGGCACTAAGTAAACATCAAAATTATTACACTGGTATTACTGCTAATTTAATGTGATAAAGCTTATTATTGTTAAAATGTATTGTAACTGCTAGAAAATTATGCCTTTGCTAGAACAGACATGTCTGCAATGATTAACTGTTAATGTCTCTATGTACTTTAGACCAAGACAGATTTATCTTTAAACAAAACCCACTGGTTGGCATCTTCATTAATTTTTTTTTCATGTACCTTTTTTTCAAAGTATTTACTAGAAAGCTAAAGCTACTTTTCTTGCTGTTGTTGTTGTTTGGGCATACTGTTTTCCTAAAGATTATATTTCAGCATTTTGTCAGGCTATTATTTTTTTGGTTCTACTTATATATTTAATTCCTAATTATGATTTTTAGATTGTACTTGAATTTGGTATTTTTTGCTTTGATTATACTGATGATTTCTTGATGTTTTGTGATTTTCCCATCAGACTACTGTATATTGATTCTACTTATTCTCACTGAAATATCTGGAAATATTAGATCAAAATATTTTGGTCCAGCATTTGGAAACACTATGGGGGCATTAAGAGACATGTAATATAGTGCTTATGTGTAGAGCTCTGGGATCAGACTCGGTTTGAATCATTGCTTCTGTAGCTTTAAGCTAGTGTCTACGTTTGGTTTTTCACATATGCAAAATAGAATTCATAAGAAAATTCAGCCCATGAACTTCTTTGGAGAATTAATATTTTTTAAATTGTGTGAGGTACTGAGAATAGTGGTTGACCTACAGTAAATGCTATGTAAATATCTATTATTCTATACCTTTAAATTTAATTTTCCTTAACGACCTTTGAATCCTCTATCTTTATCTTAACTTATATCTGACACAATTATTCTGTGTACCACCAACTTTAATTGAAACATTATAGTTTTGCTGAGAAAAAATAGCTTCCATAGAACAAATAAAATACATTTTAGAATCTTGCAATGTCAAGAATTACTAGAGAAACTCTTCAAATATCATAAAAACTTCCCTTTTCATTCAAGTTGAGGAATGAAAATTCAAATTATAGAAATTTAATTCTCTTAAAAGGAAATTGGGTTTTCCCCAAATTGTTTCTTGTGATTGTTATGAAATTCTATCTTCCTTTATATCCGAATAGTCAACACTGAGTTCATGATCAGGTGCTGATAGAATGGCTATACTTTTTTCTAACATTGTGAGTTCCAGTGATTTCTATGGGATCATTCTGTTATGGCACATAAACTGATGAAGATTTCTGTGAGAGCCATAAATATCTTTGTCATAGTAGTCATTATCATTAAATACATTTGCACATGCACCAAGTTTCCTTTGCATTATCTGACTGAATATAGGCATGAGTAGTCTTGGAGCTGAGGACAAACTCTAAAGCAGAAAGTTTTTAGAACAAAAATCAGTTTGTAAGGAATACTTGGGAAGAATTCAATTCCAATACTTAACTATTTATTTTAAAAGGTATTCTACTGCCAAGATATAAAATAACTAGGATGAATATTACTGAGGTGATGACAAGCCTTCCCAGTAATAACTACACGTGATATAACTTATTCCAAACCAAATCTATTTTGAAAGAGATGCTTAATAACATTGCAATGTCAAGAAGAAAATATAAAGGTAGCAAAGCATCCTCTCTAGTGTCTATTCACCTTCCAGAGACCAAAAGATTTAGAACCATCTAGATGGGCAGGAGAATGTTAGATATCTCAGATGTAGAAGGAATGAAGAAGCATCTGATAAAGAAAATATTAAAATAATGAAGTGTAACTAGAACTTTAAAAATTAATATATATATTAATGTTCTTTTTCATTAGAAATAGGAAATATTCAAAATTATAAAGAACAAAATGATTAAATCAAAACAATAATGTGAGATTACAGTCATAATGTAATGTGACATTTTCAAGATGAAAAATACAGAAATGAAGTTGATTTTATAATAAATCTAAAAGTTATCACAGTATGTATATACCTTAAAACTCATTACCAAGGACAATTTGTATATTTCTTATAAATTAAAAATTTGAGCTATTTGAGACTAATTTCCATTTCAAAATACATTTGAGAGAACTAGATGTAATACATCTTTGAATATTTAATGTTATCATCAGTAAATGTTAGCTAACTATTTTCCAAAGATTTTGCATCCATGTTGTTTTGGGTAAAAGTACAGCTTTCACTATAATTAAATTCTCTATCACTGCAATGGCCGAATTCTACTGTACCAAAATGATGTAAAATTGCACAATTTTGGTGTGATCATTCCTGCTGGGTGAGACTGAAACAATGGAATTCTTGGTCTTGTACCTACTATGTTGGGTGTGTTCCCTGATTCACATAGCTCTTATTGCCTAGCGCAGACTAGAGCTGCTAACAGAAGGCAGAGAAAAGCCGAGGTTTCCCCTGTCAGTCACCAGCTCTTATGTTACAGGGTCCAGGAAGAAGCACCATGTACATAAGGGAGAAAAGAGATAATGGTGAGCTTTGTGGCTTTTTCTTTTTCAGAACTATGATTGGCTTCATATGACTGTCATAGTTTTGAATTCGTGTCATTATGATACCAAACCAACACAGACACACATATATTCATATACTCTTATTTCTTTTATATTTTATTAATTCCTACTCTACTAAATTTCTGATTATATGATAGCAATGTGTTTTAGTTACTCAAATCTTTTAGTTTCCAGCTTAATCATTCAACATCTATTTTATCTTTTCTTACTAATTTATGATTATTTTGTTCCATTTTTCCTATTATTGCAATTTATTTTTCTTTCATATTTTTATCTTCATTTCACATTGTGGCTTTTTTTCTAGTTTATTTGTCTTCTTTCATGTATCTTCCTTTGTCTTGCTTCATTTGAAAAATTTCGCAGGAGTATATTACTTTTCTCACTCTTTAAAAATATTTTGTTATTCTCCTAGCTGATTAAATCATGAGTGAGAAGCATGGCTTGTGCTATAAAGTTAATTTGTATCCTAAGAAGGACAGCTAATGTTTTTTACTGATGTCTTCCTGACCCTTTTAGTGCCAACCAACTACTGTCTAGTTCAAATTGGAAAAATTAGTTGTAAATCAATTCAGTAGTAAAACTGTGAGCTTCTTATAAAAAAGTACTCTACTTAATCTTAGGTTTCAAATTAACACAGGTGAGTAAACTTAGGGGCTCTTTGATATGACTAGTAGAATTTTTTTACATGAGTTCTGCTCAATGGCTTCATATACTTGTATTGCCCTGTATTGAGGGCTTTCCTGAACATACTTTATGTATTTGAATTTCACTTTCACTTATTATAGAGTTGAAAGAACAGTACAGATGATCAAGAGAAAAATGGAGATGACACCTCTCCAATCTTCAATAAACAAACAAAGAAATAGGAAAAAGAAGAATTTACTATTGAATAATATTTTCTTCTAATTGTAAAGTCAAGTAGAGTCTTGTAATTGAGATTGTCTTCTTTCCTTTATAGTGAAGTTTTCGGCTGCCATATATAACATAGCAGAATAAATTTATTCATGAGATCACAGGGGAACTCACTGATGCTAAAGAAGATGTGAACAAAGCCCAAGTCAAAAGTACAAAATAAATGTGCGAACAGCATACTAAGAACTGGAATGTGGCTGGGATACAATGAGAACAAGCATACAATATTCACCCATTCATGTATAATGATTTTTGCAGATGGTATTTTAATGGTTTTTACTTCTGTATTTTTCGTAAGCTCTGGAATTCATCAGCTCTGGAAGAAAATGTTTCAAAACTTCCCAGGAAATTTCTGGCTTTCCCATATTCAGGAAGTTATGGGAGTCTCATGAGGAATCCTGTTTCTTGTAATAGTCATGGTCCATTTTGTAAACTCTGAAGAGTTGAATTAGGGTCAACAGCAGCTACTGCATATTTGTTGCCCACTAAGTGCCAGACACTATACTAAGTTCTTTACACATCATGCCATCATGTCTTATGAAAATCCTATTGTGTAGATATAATTATCCCTACTGTCTAATGAGAACTTTGAAACTCTATTAAATTAGCCCAAGATCACAGAGCCAGTAACTGGCTGAGCTGGGAAAAGAATTCAGGTGTTATAGACTCTGTTTTTAATTATAAGTTAAAACTGTTGCCCCTTTCTGAATGATTACTTGTGTACTCAAAAGAGTGTCCATTGAAAATTAAATGTTTTCAAGTTAAACTTGTATTGCTTGGAAGATAAGTAGATTCATTTGGAAAAAATTAATTATCTTTGTTATCATTTT
The DNA here is from genome assembly GCA_004363535.1 of Dasyprocta punctata. Classification (NCBI taxonomy): domain Eukaryota; kingdom Metazoa; phylum Chordata; class Mammalia; order Rodentia; family Dasyproctidae; genus Dasyprocta; species Dasyprocta punctata. Next base: position 10,809 of record RJWM01034276.1, on the reverse strand, counting down.
CAGCATCATTCAAAATTTAGTAACACATGATACCATAATCTCCCTGGGTAAGGAACATCATATAAGCCATAGTACTAACTGCAAATGATGCAACATATATAGCGATAAAGATAAAGGAAAGTTACACACAGAATATGTTGAAGTTGCACAAACACAAACTAAATATTTACATGCATAACTTTTTTTTGCATTCTGCCCCGGTGAAGCATCCTTACTGTTCCATCATATCTTTCCTGACCTTTTCCCTTTCCTTCTTATTGTAGGTCCTCTCCTTTTTACTTTCATGTAAAATTGCTCAAAATATTTCTTCAATGAATATTCCTCAAAGTAATGCTTAAATGAATATTTTTAACAGTGGTATATTTATAATTAGAATACTTGAATTCTATGCACAATCAACATTTTCTGTATAAAACGTTGGACTTGGGAATAGGTTAGTAAATTCTGTTAGTCTTTAGTTCTCTTATACATAGCAAATTTTGGAATATTCTTTCTTACATCTCTAAAATATAACAAACATCTCTTATTCCTTCATTTCTTTCAATCTGTGCAGTATTTCAACTTTTATTCATTATAGTGCAGCTCAAATCACTTTCTACAAACCCATTTCTTTGATCTCACACTATTTATGTCTACACAGAATAGTTTCCACTTTTCCTCCACTAGGAAGTTGATCTTGGAGGCCTTCCAGTAAGTAGCATGGTTAATTTTCATTCAACAATCATTTACTGAAGCATTTCTAAATGCTAGGTCTTGTGTCCAGTGCTCAGGACATAATTGCAGAAAAGATAGGTGTCCTTTCCTTGTGGTCCTTACAGGGCAGTAGGTGAAGTCTTCCTGATTGACTAACTCTTCTTGTTTCTCAGTTCTCACATACCCTCCATACCAAATCTTCTTTTCTGTTCTCTCTTCTATTCTGTTATCCCTAGTTAAGCCTAAAGACTATGTTGACTGAAATGTCTAAATACTCCAAATAGACTTTCTGCATAGCCCTATGAATGGGTTTCTCCCTGAAATTGTCTTTCTCTGACATCAGCTCCTTCTAACACCATACTAGCTTGATCCTTGTGGTCACTATTCTCTTACAATTGTTTTAATTTCACCCTGTTGGCATCTAGTGAATTTATACTCTTTAATGAAAAAAATAATAAAATTTAACATTTTATAAATGTTCCTCTTTCTTTTTTTTTCTTTTTTTTCAACTTGTGAAGTGAAGAATTGCTATTTTATTTGAGGGGAAGTGGTAGTTAACACTGAGGGCTCTAGAATCAGGTTTCGTGGGTTCAAATCCTCATTCTAACTCTTTCTGGCTATGACTTTACACTTGTTAACTCTAAGTCTCACTTTTATTTCCTGTCAAATTGAGTTAATATTTGTCCCTACATGTCAGGGTTTTGGGAGGATTAAGAAGGATACTGCATGTAGTAGATTTAGAAGAGCACAAATAAAATGTTCAATAATTTTCTTTGATAATATACTTTGATAACAGTCAAAAGTAATTCAAGTTTTGATGGCTTCAAAAACTGAAGTAAACTACAGTAGGATTTAAAATTTGCTATGACCCCATCTATCAAGAACTTCAAATGATTTGGTCTAATATTTCCACTTGGAAAATACATACAGCTTAAGAGACTAATTCAAGATATAGATAGAGTTAGGTATAGAAATACTCATAACATTTATACATAAAGGAGCAAAAAAACCACCCCTGAATGTAATTTTCACTCATATGTTAATATAGTCATATACCCATAAATCTTATATAAACTTAGGTATTATAAATAATTTGAGAATTTCCACAAATATAGTTATAAGCAATGTCTATTTTTGCTAATATATTATAATGTATTACTTACTTAATAAACATTTATTAATATTATATTTCATAAACATTATCTAACAGGAAATGTTTAGAAAATAACAAATAAAAAATATAGACAGAATATATAATACACAATGAATTCTGAAAAATGATATACACCAAAAAAAAGCACCAAAAATATTTGAGCAGTTAACTTATTATGATGACACTATGCATGTTCTCTCTATTTAAGCCAATATTTTTTGCACTAAACTTACCAATTTATAATTTGAATAAAATATTTTATGGAGAAGCAGAGGACACTCAGCAAAAACAAGTAGCTCCCACTGTGTGGGTGGGTACTTCACAATGAATTAATAAGGCCCACCAGGTGTCTAACCTTGGGAAAATCTCTTGTTGCTGGTTATCTCTGTGCATTCACTTTCAATAAAGTTAATTCATAAATATTTTTTAAAAAATAAAATATTTTAAAAATAAGCAAGCCGAGTCTGGGAACCAGCACCATGTGCAGGCTGCTGATGGGTGGGAACAGACAGACTGCCGTCTCTCCCCCTGAGTCAGCACCATTTGCAGGCCAGGGTTAGAGAGAACAAGGCCACACCAGCAAGTAAGCCCAGTCTGGGAACCAGCACCATGCACAGGCTATTAGCAGACAGGAGCAGAAAGGCCCTAACCTCGCCTCATGAGTCAGTGCCATTTGCAGACTGGGGGTAGAGAGAACAAAGCCACATGTCTTGGTTACTTTTTTCTCGTTGCTTAGACAGAATACCTGATCCCCAAAATTAGGGAAGGAAGGTTATTTCTTACAGTTCTTGGGGGTTTCAGTCCATACTCAGTTGGCTCCAAGGCAGCATGGCATGGCAGGGCCGCCATTCATGTCCGCTGCAACAGCAAGGCTAACTGGCAAGACAGAGAGGGAAAACATGTCTTCCTGTCTCCCTTACACTGTATGTTGGCTCCACCCCTGGGCGGGTGCAGTACTCAAATCATCAATCCCAGTGCTAGACAACAAACCAATCACAAATGCCAGACTCAGCCCCATCCATGATTACATGAGGCATTGGAGGACACAGGACCATAGCCACAACATTCCACTTCTGGCCCCCCAAGGACTCATATATATCATTTATACAAAAGACATTTAATTCATTTCCAAGAGTTGCCACAGTCCTAACATTTTCAGCATTGCTGAAAACTCCAAGTCCCAAATCTCCTCTGAGATCTATGGCAAATTATAACTGTAACACCCTATACAAACAAAAACAAGTTTAACACTTCCAAAATGCAAAGGCACAAGATAAACACTACCATTCCAGAAGTTACAAACAGGGGAATACAAAGCATTGGAACCAAAGCAAGTCCAAAATCCAGCAGGGCAAACATTAAGTCCTTGGGTTCTATGCTCAGCATCTGAAGCAATCTGGTTGCAAGCTCCAAAAGGCTTCAGTGATTCCACCTCTGTGTTACTTCCAGGGGTTTTCACTTTCATAGCTTCTCTCTTAGGCCTACTCTGCTCAGTTTTTGTAGCTTTCCTTTGATGATCCACGTTCCTGGCTTTTCCAAACTTCTGGGTTTTCCATTGTACCCTTGGCTTCACCCTTACATCTTTATAATTGCCCTCTGAAGGCTGGGCAGAAGCTGCGCATTTTTCTTGCACTTAAAACCAGCACCACATGGATGCTGCCAAGGTCTGCTACCAGCTGAAGCAGTAGCCAGGTTTTCCTCTCTCTTGGCTGTAGGGGTTGAGTGCCTGGATCACTGAGCTCTCTGAACTTGATTGTGAGGAAAAGCTTCTCTACATTGCTACCATTCTGGAATCTGGTGTGACTATTGCCATTTTGAAACTTACTGTGGCCTCCATCACCACTCTGGAACATAGTACTCTGTGGTTTTTTCCTCCAAGCAAACTCTTTCACTTTTGCCAGCTTGATGCTACAAAAGGTGGAGACCCACTGTTTCCCAGGATGGCCCCAGGCCATCTTGTTTATTTTTTTGTTTCTTCTCAGCAATGGAGGTCTCAGCTCTATCTTTACAGTCTACACCTTTCTGGCCAAACTCACAATGTTTTAAATCATCATGCTGGAGTTTTTGCTCTTGATTTGCAACACAAATCTGGCTAAAATCCACAAACAATAGCCACGCCACTGCCTCAAAATTCAGCTGCCTTGAAATTTCCTTTGTCAGATTAATCAGTACATTGCCCTTAATTTCAGTCTCAGGCAAAGTCTCTTTGCACGAGCAAAATGCAGACAAACTTTCTGCCAAGCTGTAACACACATTGTGTGGAGTCCAACAAGCAATACAGTCCTTCCCAGCAGATACCCCCTAAGCCTGATCTTTACCAGAAGGCTTTCTATCAACCTTTTGGTCTTCTGAGCTCTGACCAGAATCTCCCATACAAAACAGCCTAACATGTTCCAGTGCCACTTTTTCAGGCAACATCTCCAAACCTTTCCAAATTCTCCCTACAAGCCATTCCCAAAGGCTCTTGAACCACATGGTCTGGTTTAGTCACAGCCACAACCCCACTTGACTGGTACCAAATTCTGTCTTGGTTACTTTTTTCTCATTGCTGAGACAGAATACCTGATACCCAAAATTAGGAAGGAAAAGTTTATTTCTTACAGTTCTCAGGGGCTTCAGTCCATATTCAGTTGGCTCCAAGGCAGCATGGCATGATGGGATCACCATTCATGTCTGCCACAACAGCAAAGTGAACTGGCAAGAGAGAGAAGGAAAACATACCTTCCTCTCTCTTCTACACTGTAAGTCAGCTCCACCCCTGGGCATGTGCAGCACTCACATCACCAATCCCAGTGCTAGACAACAAACCAATCACAAATGGCAGACTCAGCCCCATCCATGATTACATGAGGCTCTGGGTGGACACAGGTCCATACCCACAACACCACACCAGCAAGCAAGCCCAGTCTGGGAACCAGCACACAGGCTGGCAAACAAGAAGTATGAATTTCAATCCTTCACTGCCCTGACATGAGCAACCAGCTTATCTGGAGAAACACAGACTGTGATGATAGCTATGGAGGCAAAATGCAATTGGATGCCTGTGGTGCTTTGTTGTTTCACTAACACTGCAGGTCTAGGGCCAGTGGTCTGATCATAGATTCACAGGATAGTGGTACACAGTGTGACATCTAGCAGAGATCTTCTGAGGGTTGCAACCATTGTTGATTCCCTGTGGTCTTGTTTTGGAAGTCCTGTATTGTTTCCATTGTTTCATTGGGTTGGGTTTTATTCTCTTTTGTTTGGTTTGATTATGTCAAATCAGACGACAGGAGCAGCTATTTCAAAGATAGCAAGATATATTATGGTAGCCATTTTGGATTTTCTTTTGTTTTCTTTCTTTCTTTCTTTCTTTTTTTTTTTTTTTTGCAGCACCAGGGATCGAACTCACAACCTCGCACGTGCCAGACAGGCACTCAAGCCACTGAGCCAAACTCCCAGCCCTAGTTTTTTGAGGCAGGGTCGCACTACATAGCTCAGGCCAGTCTCACACTCGCACTGTAGCCCCAGCTGGCCTTGAACTCACAACACTCCTCCTACCTCAGCCTCCCGAGTGCTGGGATTAAAGGTGTGTGCCACCACACCCAGCTCATTTTGGATTTTCTATTGGTTTGTTTTGAAGTCCTTTATTGCATTCATTGTTTTGTTTTCATTGTTTCTATTCTATTCTGTTCTATTTGATTTTTACTATATCCAAAGTTATCTGCAGCTATTTTGAAGGCATCAAAAGGCAGTATGGTAGCTATCATTGATTTTGTAATGTTTTGAAGTCCTGTGTCTCTTACACTGTTTTGTTTTGGTTGGTTTTATTCTGTTTTATCCTCTTTCAAATAAAAAAAATTTAAAAATAGATATGGATAATTCCAAAGTTTTATAGCATGTCTTTACAAAATTTAAATTGAGTGGAAATTTTAATTATTTTAAATCCTGAACGTTTGAGGAAGCGCAACTTTTTTGAGAGCTGGTATTGAACCCTGGGTTTTACAGTTGTTAGGGAAGCACTCTACTACTGAGTTAATCTCTAGTCCTTATTTCTAATTTTTATTTTGAAATAGGATCTCCCTCAATCACCCAGGCTGACCTTGAACTTGGAATGGGACATTTCATTAAATAATCTCCCTTACTTACCAGAGTGCTTTGCACTTTGCAATTAGGTTTAGTAAACCTCTACACTTTGGAATTTTAGTAATTTCAAGTAGAACAAATTCAAGAGATTTAAAGAGTTTTTATTAAATTCTGGTTCTATTTTTTTTCTACCCATGTTGGGGGTCAAACCCAGGGCTCCCTGGTTATTAGAAAACCACTCTACTACTCACCCAAATGCTCAGCCTTCTTTTTTTTTTTTTAATGAGACTACTGGGTCCAATACAAAATCAGTGCATTACATCTTTCATTTTTAGAGTTAGCAGAAGATGTAAGGGGAATAAGAGAAACTTTCAAGGCTTAATGAGGACAAATATGAGGAAAAGGCCATTGGGGTTATAAAAGAACCACTGAGGGCCCTGAACCTCCAAGGATGGAGGTTGTCATGTTCAAAGAGTATGTTTCCTGGGACCACCTTAACTCTGATGAGTCCCTAGAACTGATCTAAGTTCTCCTACCCATTGTTCTCTTTACATGTACTTAATATCTAAGCTATCATTTAGAAGTTGTGAGAACATGCACGTGTGCACAAACACACACACACAGACACAGGCAGAATTGTAGAAGAACATGACATTTTTGATAGGAAAAGGGACAACAGATATTCTTAACAGATACCATCACCTCTACAGATAAATTTGAAGACTTCTGTCCAGATTGAGCTCTGTCTCCTATTTTTGAATGTATCTTTGCCTCTAAAGTTATTTTTTGCTGTTTTTATTATCATTTCATCATCATAGTTATATAGTGTTTTACAGTGGACAAAATGCTTTTATATGTATTATTCCATTTAATCCTCAAAAGAATCCAATTTAGAAGTTACTATTTTCTATTTATTTTACAGATAAAGACCCAAATTTAGAGGTTAAATGATTTTTCAAGTTGATAGTCAAAAAGCAATTCAAACTGAAAGTTTTCTGTTATTCATCTCTTTGTTCCAAAGATGTCATTTGCTCCAAATGTCAAAATCTTGAGATCCCTTTATTCACATTGAAACACATCTCAAATTACTTAAATCTTCCTTTGAATACTTTAGCGTTTGTTAATACTTTAAAAATTTACAAGTCTAAGTACAATAGAAAGAAACCTGACAGACAGTTTTTGTTGTTTGGGTTAAGGATACTGTTTTACTCTGTTTGCACTATGCTGAAGTAGCAGATTTGGCAATAAAGTCTCTCTTGATATATTTTCCATAAATATACAGTTTCCCCAGTGCTCCAACTTTAGGAGGCAAAGTGAAAAATATGTTATTTTAGGCCCAGAAGCAAAGGCTGTGAAGGTTATGGGCAAAAAAATGTATTGTCATAGTGCTCCAAATATTCGTAGTCCCAGTAAACATTTCCAGTTCCCAGAGCCCATGTTGGCTCTCATCAAAGAACTTCTGGCAAGATTTTTAACTCAAAAAGAGCTCTTTTACCCTGATAACACCTTTAGTGGCAGATTCTGAAAACACAGAACTGTCAAGTGTCAACATTTCATAGAGAGGGGTCAAATTAGCATTTCCTCCTGAAACTTTACACCAGTTTTCCCTGTTTCTGGCCTGGCACTCAAAGAAAGCAAAGCTGTTTGTTATTCCCTAGTCCTGGATGAGAAAAATGCATCTCTATTGCTCTCAGGGGATGGTAACATAACTCTATGATAGAGGTGAAAAAGAGATGAAATTTCCCAACTTTGGCAGGATTTGGTCTTTTTCCTCATTATGTTTGCTCACTTAGTATAACACAACAAATCTTAAAAGGTTGTTTTATTGGTTCATTAAGACTGCTATAAAAATACCTTTCACTGTATAATTGCAAGCATAAGTTTATTGCTCACAGTTCTGGAGGCTACAAAGTCCAAGATAAGGTACCAGCAGTTCTAGTGTCTGGCAAGATCTTGCTCTTTCCTTTGAAGTTAGTACCATGTTGCTGTATCCGCATATAGCAAAACAAACTCATAGAAGTAAATTAACTCCTTCAATCCCATTATGAGGGTAAATCCTTCCTGACTTATCTCCCAAAAGCCTCACATCTTAATATCACCATATTAGGTTACAGCATATGAATTTTGAAAGACACAAACATTCAGAATACAGCTGTTGCATAAAAAAGGATTAGTGAAATTGTGCAAAATTTGACATTCACTGAAACATATTTTTATAAGATTTTGTATTTTTAATTCAAACAGTGTTTGAGCACCTATTCTACATAAGGTACTGCAGGAAGTTAAAATATAGCTCTGGTAAGCCTTTTGTCTTGGTTACTTTTCTCTCATTGCTGGGACAAAATACCCAACACCCAAAATGAAAAAAAGGAAAAGTTTATTTATCTCACAGTTTGTGGAGGTTTCAGTCCATAATCTGCTGGCTCCAAGGCAGGGTGGCATGGCACCAGGGCAACACTTCAAAGCAGCAGCCAGCAAAGGCAGCCAGAGTGAAAGCAGGGAGAACAAGCCTCTTTTCCTCCTTTATATTGTATGCAGGCCATTCCCCCTGCAGTCCTAGGGCAGATGTAGCACTCACAAAATCTCGTGCACAGAATGAGGATATTTACAAAGTAAGGATTCTGGCTCCCTGATGATTGTCTTAGTTAAACTTCTAAACTTCTCAACTTGACACAATGTATCAACCATAACATGTTCCTTACAGGTACCCCAGGACCATGTAAGGTGATCATCATATGTATTTCTATAGTAACAAACATTTTCCTTGACCATAGCAGCCATGCAAAAAAAAATTACTAAAGGACTTATACTTGGCAAACAGTGTTCCAGGTCTTGAGATACACCATATCCCTTCCTAAACTGTATACAAGCTGAAGACAGATTTAAGCAGAAAGTTAATGAATTACAAGGATACTGTCTAGCTTTGCAGAACATATGGGAAGGTGTGGAATCAGGGCAAGCTAGAAATTAGGATTTCAACTGACAGTATATGGCTAGCAATATTTTACCTCTTGAACACCCCTACGAGTTTTGGATCTTCACATCTTGCTTCAAGATTCCGAGACCTTAAGGGAGAATACAGTTACCCTTGCTTGAGTCATGGCCCCATCAGTTGACAAAAGATTGATGATCCCACAAAGCTAGGACATAACAAAGGGGTGAGAATGTTTTACCAAATCAAAGAGGAACAGATAGAGACAACCAAAACCTGTTAAATAGGCATTGTACATGGCACATTAATTGAAAATTGTCTGTGCTTCCTTAAAAACCCCAGAAACAACTAATCTCTTACAGTTTCTGTAGTTTTGTTTTGCCCAGAAGGTCATGGATTTGGAATCATACAGCATGTAGCCTTTTTAGATTTTTTCCTACTTAAGAATATACATTTAAGTTTCCTCTAAATCATTTTATGGCTTGATAGATCATTTCTTTTTAGAAGTAATATTCTAATGTCTGAATATACCATGTTTGCCAATTCATTCACTTACAAAGAAGGTTGTTTCCAAGTTTTGGCAATTATGATTATAACTGCTATAAACATCCATGTGCAGAGTGCATGTGTGTGTGTGTGTGTGTGTGTGCATACCTGGGTGAATGCCTATGTGTGTCACATTTCAGGACCTTTGGGTAAATACCAAAGTATGCAACTGCTAGATTCTATGGCAAGAATAGTTCGCCTTTGTAAGAAACAGCCAGAGTATCTCTCACAGTATTTATACCATTTGTATTCCTCTACCTATAAATAAGGACTACTATTCTTTGACATCTTTGCCAAGACTTGGTGTTGCAAGTGTTCCAGATTTTAGATGTTGTAATAGTTGTATAATGATATCATATTATTGTTTTAATTTTTATTGCCCTGATCACATAAGTTGCTGAATATATTTTCATGTACTTATTTTTCATCTATATATCTTTTTGGTGAATTCTCTATCCACATCTTTGACCCACTTTTTAATCAGGTTGTGTGTTCACTTATTGTTGTGTTGTAAGAGTTCTTTATATACTTTGGTTCATATACAAAGATATCTTTTGCAAATGTATTTTCCCAGTCCCTGTCTTCTCATTTTTTGACATTGCCTTTCACAGAGTATAAGATGTAAATTTTAATGAGGTTCAATTTTTCATTCCTTACATAAATGATATTTTTAGTATTGCATCTAAAAAGTAATTATCACATCCAAGGTCATGTAGGTTTTCTCCTGTTATTGTGTTGGTTAGATTTCTTGCCTCTGAGATGGAATACCTATAACTCACATTTTAAGGAGAAGAGATTTAATGGCTTGTGGTTTCAGGGTAGACAGCCCATGGTGGACTGGATCTAGAGCAGAAACACTATGGCAGGAATGCTGAGAAAATAGCTTAGTTCATGACAGCTGGGAAACAGAAAACAGTACCAGAGAGGAAGGAGCCTAGGACCATATTTAATACATTAGGTCATGCCTCCACAACCTACCCAGTCACTCCCAGAGATACATTTTTCCAATCTCCTAGGCAGCTCTCAGGTCAATCAAGTTGACAGAGTTAATTGTCACACTTATCTTCTAGGAATTCTAAAGTTTTGTATTTTGCATGTAAATCTATGATCCACTTTGAGTTAATTTTTATGACGAGTGTAAATTCTGTTTTTAGATTCATTTTTAGCATATTCATGGTAGCGACAGCACCATTTGTGGAAAAGCTCCATCCTTTTTTTTTTTTTTTTTTTTTGGTATTGGGAATTGAACTCATGCCCTCATGTTTGCCAGGCAGGTGCTGTGCTGCTGAGCTGTATCCCCAGCTCAGTGCTCCATTCTGTTGCCTTTGCTTTATTGTCAAAGATCAGATGACCACATTTATGTGAGTCTGTTTCTGGCCTTTCTGTTCTGTTATGCTGTTCTATTTGTCTATTTTTTTTT
>RJWM01034275.1:0-19811 GCA_004363535.1 Dasyprocta punctata | reverse complement strand
CTCACGCCTGCCAGGGCAGGCGCTTAAGCCACTGAGCCAAACTCCCAGCCCTGGTTTTTTGAGGCAGGGTCGCACTGTGTAGCTCAGGCCGGCCTTGCGCTCGCGTTGTAGCCCAGGCCGGCCTCGAACTCACAACGCTCCTCCTACCTCAGCCTCCCGAGTGCTGGGATTAAAGGCGTGCGCCACCACGCCCGGCTTGATTTGGGTTTTTTTGAGACAGTCTCCCTACATAGCCCAGCCTGGCCTTGAACTTGCAGTGATCCTCCTGCCTCAGCCTCCCTAGTGCTGGGGTAACAGGCGTGCATGCACCCACGCCCGGCAGCTTTTCAGGCAGACGAACTCACTAGACCTTGTGGTCACAGTTTCTCATGCCAGCGGGGAACACAGCGAAGGCAGAGGAAACGCGGAGGGCAGGAAGGGGTGCTGCCGCCGCCATGCCACCAGCGGCTCAGGGACCCTGGCGCCAAGCCACGCTCCTGGGGACCCCCACCCTGCCCTCCCCAGCCTCAGTACCTGACTTGGGGTAGGTGACGATGAAGATGTCGTCCTCCCACACGTCCTGGGTGTTCTCGGCCTGACTGACGCTCTCAGGCGAGTAGATGCCCACGGGGAAGGGGATGCCCTTGTACCAGAAGTATTCGCCCAGTAGCTTCTCGCTGCAGGAGAGAGACAGGCAGTGTGAGGCCCAGGCCGGGGGCGGAGCCTCGTGGCTTCCAGCTTTCATCAAAAGTGGGAGTGGTTTGCTGAATCCCTGGATGACCTCCAGCTACCCCAGATGTCATGATTGTTATCCCCACTTCATGGATGTATTCCCAGCACTCAGGATTCTGAGGCAGGAGGATGGCAGGCTGGCCTTGAATTCACTATGTAGCCCAGACTGGCATCAAACTCAGGAGATCCTCCTGCCTCAGCCTCCCAAGTGCTAGGATTACAAGCATAAACCACCATGCCCAGGTGTAATTTTTGTGTGTGTGTGTGGCACTGGGAATTGAACGCACAACCTTGCGCCTGGCAGGCAGGCGCTTAAGCCACTGAGCAAAACTCCCAGACCTAGTTTTTTGAGACAGGGTCTCACTATACAGTTCAGGCTGGCCTTGAACTCCCGGTGATTGTCCTGCCTCAGCCTCCTGGGTGCTGGGCTTTGGGGCATGTACCCCCATGCCTGGTTTAGGGCTGATGCATTCTAAGGTTGGCTGTTGCTACTGCTGTGGCTAAGTGTCCCTTGGGTCTTTGAGGTCACCACAGCTCCTTGAGGAAGCTGCCTCCCTCCACCCGCAGCAAAGAGTGCAGACCCCACAGGGAGAGGCTCCTGTGATACTCGTGAGGGAGTGTGAGGGAATCCGGGGTACCCTAGAGGCCCCCCGAGGTCACAGTGCCACAGGGCTGGATCACTTGCTGCTCAACCAGTGTTTGAATGAATGAATGAATGGATGAACGTGTGAAGCTTTGCTAGGAAGCAGGGGGAGAAAGGTCCAGCTCCAAAGGCCTGTCCAGCCCTGGTGGTTCTCTGCCCTGAGCTGTGGGGGGTCAGGAGCCCCAAGTTGTCCTACCAAAGCCCCAGTGCACAGAGCTCACCCCGCACAACCTGCAGGAGGAGGAATCCCTGTCCCCACATCAGTGATGACTTGGGGGTCCCCACGTGTTTCAGGTGGGAAAACGGGGGTTCAGGGAGGAGACATGGTTTGGCCAAGGCCGCATAGTGAGAACCAGGCAGAACTGGACTGATGGTCCAGGTACTGGCAGGCTGAGGCAGGAGGATCTCCAGTTTGAGTCCAGCCTGTGCCACTTAGTGAGACCCTGTTTCTTTTTTTTTCTTTCTTTTTTTTTTTTTTTTTTTTTTTGGCAATGGGGATTGAACTCACCTGCCAGTCAGGCGCTTATGCCACTGAGCCAAACTCCCGGCCCTAGCTTTTTGAGACAGGGTTGCATTACATAGCTCAGGCTGGCCTTGTCCTCACATTGTAGCCCAAGCCGGCCTTGAACTCACAACACTCCTCCTACCTCAGCCTCCTGAGTGCTGGGATTAAAGGTGTGTGCCACCATGCCCGGCTGTGAGACCCTGTTTCAATAAATGGCAATAAACAGGGGTCGGAACCCAGTGGCAGGTTCTTCCCCAAGTTGTCGCTCCTTCCCCGCAGCCCACCGGGAGCCAGAGCCCCCAAGCGCATTGTGTGCTGGACCCAACCCGGGGCTGCGGCGCACAGAGCCGCGGGGACAGGGTGACACTGGGCTGCACTCCGGCTGTGCCTGACACAGGGCCTGGGCCTCTTCTCCCCACCTCTCAGCCAGCTGTGGCCCCAGGACAGCTCCTCCCTGGATCACAGGCCCAGGTTGTCCCACACAGCAGTGGCAGTCAGCCATTTGAGCAGAGGAGTGCAGGTGACAGCAGGGGGGGACAGCGGGGACACGGTGGCCCAGCTCTGCTGATGGGACAGACTGAAGGCCTCATACTCAGGCTGATGGCCTCTGCTTTGCCACCCAGGTCACCACTGGTCCCGCAGGGGACCCCAGACCATGGGACTCACCCTTCCTCCCCATCCCCTCCCCCTTTCCCTCCCTCTCTTCTCTTCTCTCTCTCTCCTTCTTTCTTTCTTTCTTTCTTTCAAGACAGGGTCCGACTACGTAGCTCAGGCTGACCTCAAGCAGCAATCCTCCTGCCTCAGCCTCCCAAGTGCTGGGATTACAGACATGAGCCACCACACCCGGCTTCTTTCCCTTTCAAGGCACAGGTGGAATGTTTCTTATTTATTCCAACATGCTCCAGACTGCAAGTGTTTGGAGATTGGACTTTTCTTTCCCCAAGATTTTGTAACATTTGAAAATATGTCATAAGCTATCTCTTGCAAGGATCCAAGCCTGAGCGCAGAACCCATGCAGGTTTTGTGTGTGCCTTCTGCACACAGCCTGGAGGGAACTGGGCACAACAGTCTCGTGCTCCTGCTGAGTGGAATTTTCCACTTCGGAGTGTCTGGGGCAGGGCTCCCGGATGGTCACCCGTGTGTGGACAGTTCGTGGCTGTCCCCAGTGGGGCAGCGGTCCCAGGCTGTGCACTGATGGCTTCTTCCTGCTGCTGCGTCCAAAGCACCCTCAGCAGAGAGGCTGGAAGGATCCTTGGGCTCCCTTACTCCCCACAGCCTCCCAGATCTGACTCACACATGTCTCTCTGCACCCCACAGCAGTCTTATTACCCTCCCTGCTTACAGCTGAGCAACAGCCTGGGCATGGTGCTAAACATGTGTGATTCCAGCACTCAGGAGGCTGAGGCAGGAGGGTTGGGCACCACAAATTCCAGGCCAGCCTAGGCTACATGATAAGACCCAGTCTCCAAACCAAACCAGACCAGACCAAAGAAAGAGGGTCAAACGGGGGCACAGAGAGGCAAAGTCACTTGGAGGATGTTGCACAGCTGCAGGAGGACAGAGTTGGGGTTCAAAGGCAGGCGGTGTGACCCCAAAGTGCGCAGCCTCAAGTGTTCAGGGCCATGGGTGGTCCCTGCCAGCCTCCTCCGGGCTTCTTCCCAGGGGTTCCTCTGTGCAGGTTCTGGGGGCTTTGGGGGCAGGGTGTCAGACTCAGTTTGATCTCAGGGAGCTCACAGGTCCCCTCTAAGTCTCCCTCACCACCACCCAGCTCCCTGCTGTCACCTGCGTAGCTAACCCCCCAGGAGTTATGTTATTATCATTACTGGAATTTTTGATGCAAGGTCTTGCTGTGCAGTCCAGGGTGGCCTTGAACTCACTTTGTGACCTCAAACTCATGACAATCCTCCTGCCTCAGCCTCCTGAGTGCTGAGATGACATGCGTGCACCACCCAAAGCTGGGACTGGCACAGATGACAGCTGACCAGTGGCAAAGGCTCAGGGTATCATAAAGGGCCGGGCTGCGGGGAGACTGCTGCAGCACCCTGGGAACAAGAGGGGCCACTCTGTGTGCGACCACAGGGCTGAGTCCTGGCCCCAAAGACGCCATAGTGCGGGAAAGGGATTTCCCAGAGGGGATCATGGGAGGGGTCCGGGACATCGAGGTGACCCTGGGCCGTCGGGGCCCCTGACTGTCCTCAAGGGTCCCAATGATAGCAGAGGGCAGGAGGCTGGGGGACGCCGCTGCTGGCTTTGAAGGTGGAGGCTGTGGCCGCGAGCCGAGGGCTGTGGCCCACTGGCAGGGAGGGGCTCTGCTGGAGGGGTCGGTCTGGCAACACCTTGGCGGCCCCAGGAAACCCACCTGTACCGGGACTGCTCTAGGGCAGTCAGCAGATGAGGGCACAGAAAGACAGAAAAGTCAGGACAGAGACCAGCTCTGTTGCGCAGAGTGGAAAGTAAGAGACAGAGGTGGTGACGGCCCTGGGGCCCCTGGGCACAGGTTCAGTTCTGGGTCCTGACGGTGGAGCCCACAGACCCCGTCCTAATTAAATCCACAAAACTCACCCGCCTGTAATCCCAGCACTCTGGAGGCTGAGGTGGGAGAGTCACCATGAGTTTGAGGCCAGCCTGGGCCACCCAGAGAGATCTATCTCGAAAAGCCAAAGCCAAAAAATAAAGTCCATGGAGTTATGAATTTCCCCTCAAAGGGGGGGTTTTACTGTCTGATTGTGTTTTTGTTTTGTTTTGTTTTTGATGGGTTGATTATGTTTTTAAGAGACTTCTTCATACAGTACTCGAGCTTATCACATCCTTTTGGCCAGTGTCCTTCGAGATCACTTGAAGGCGTGGGCAGAAGCAATGTGGGCGAAATTTTAGGTCCATGGAGTCTGCAGGCCCCTCCGAGGAGCAGAGGCAAGGACTCACTCGAAGGCATCAGAAGGAACTGCAGCTAGGTGCACACCTGTAGTCCCAGTGTTCGGGGAGGCTGAGGCAGGAGGATTTCGAGTTCAAGCTCAGTCTGGGCAATTTAGTGATTTAGCCAAACCTTGTCTCAAAATTTAAAAAAAAAAATTTTTTTTTAAAGGGCTAAGGCTGTAGCTCAGGGCAAAGGCCGTGGATTCAATCCCTAGTACTGAAAAAAAATAATAAAGGAGCAGAGCATGCAGAAGCAGCGGCCTGCTGGATCCCCAGGACTTGGCGCAGGTTGGGACTGGACCCTTGCAGCCACAGCGCAGCCTGTGTGGCTCCTACTCGGCCGCCGCCGCATCAGGGCAGTGTCCCCACTGCACCGCAGCGTGATGACTCATGCTTTGGCCAGGCCCAGGCTGTGACTGGCACAGCCTCTGGGGACCACAGGAGGTATTTCCAGAATGCAAGGCGGGCTCCTCCCCCTCTGCGGGGTGCCCTCAGGTCTTCCCAGGCTGGGGACCCCAGCCCCTGGCACCTCACCCCCCATCTCAGCATCCTGTCTGCGTCCTTCCCAGCCGGCTCAGTACTTACTGACATTTTTTTTTCTTGGTTTATTACCATCTTTAAATCTACAGGAGCAGAAATGCTCTCCTCCCTGGTGTTCCATCTACAAGGGCCTCAGCGGGAGACACTGGGCCGGCTCTCCCTTCAACTGCTGGGTGACTCAATGAGATCCCCCCCTCCCCCGCCCGAAATGCACAGGATACATCAATGTGCTTGGGAGAAGCCTGATGAAATATACACCCGGATGTAGATTGCAACATTATCGGCAGAGGAACAAAAACAATAAGGCAGTGGGTCAATAAATCAGGGCCCCTGAAAAGACTGGCATCTTGCCATGCACTGAGACTGTTTGCATTTTGATATCAGTCTCAACATAGGTGTGCTTAGATTTCTGCAGTTTACTGTACATCGACTTCTTCTACTTAAAAAAAAAAAAACCGTGGTGGGTGTGGCAATGCACACCTGTAACTCTGAATTTGGGAGGCTGAGACAGGAGGATCACAGTGAGTTCCAGGCCAACTGGGCTATGCAGGGTCTCGCAGTGTAGTTCACGGTGGCCTTGAACTCACTATGTAGTCAAGGCTGGCCTTGAACTCACAGCAGGCCTCCTGCCTCAGCCTCCCAAGTGCTGGGATTACAGGTGTGTGCCACCACACTTGGTCTCATAAATGAATACTGGATTCTGGTTAATGACAGTCAGCCTGGAACATTCAGGGTGAAAGTTCTGGTGTCACAACTTAATTAAAATGCACCATAGATGTGGCTTCATAGGGTGGGTTGGAGGGACCACAGGTCTGAGATGCTACATGCAGCGGGAAATCTCAGTGGTGTGACCAGGGGCAGAGCCAGGTAGAATGTAGTAGCTTAAATGTGTGAAAAACCATAAAGAAAGAAAGAAAAAAAGAAAGAAAGAAAGAAAGAAAGAGAGAGAGAGAGAAGGGAAGAAAAAAGAAAAGAAAGCAGGTGCAGAGGTACACACCTGTGATCCCTCCCCAGGAGGCTGAAGCCGGAGGATCTTTAAGGCCAAGCTGGGCTACATAATAAAAACCTATCTCAAAATAAAAAATACAAAGAGGCTGAAGATATAGCTCGGTGTTCCCTGGGCTCACTTCGTTTCTCCAGGACAGAGAGAAAGAGGCAGAGACAGAGGCAGAGACAGAAACAGAGACAGAGACAGAATATTCAGGGGCGGAAGTGAGCCTGCCCTGAGGTCTATGGTGTGAAGGCCTGAGAGGGGGTGATTTGGCACAACTCCGAGACTGTCTGTTTTTGGTTTTATTTTGGTATTAGAGATTGAGCCCAGGGCCTTTGCACTGAGCTACATCTCTAACCCTTTTCTTTTAATTTGTTTTCTTAAATTTTGAGATAGGGTTTTGCCAGGTTGCCAAGTTGCCCAGGCTGGGCTCTAACTTGTGATCTTTCTGCCTCAGCCTCCCAGAGTGCTGGAGTTCCAGGTGCGTCCCATCACGCGGATGTTATACCTCACCCCTTACTCTGCCGCTTGCTTTGTTTTCGGGGACTCCGCCGGGGCCACCTTTCCAGGTCCACCTGCAGCCACTGCACTTCAAAGTCAGGTGTAAAATATCTCACTTCCACTTTTGCAATCATTTTCCCTCAGGAAAGGTGCCCGAGGCACGAATGCTGACAAACACTCCAGCCACGAAATCCAGACTCTGTCAGGGTGCCGAACCTACAGGGACCCCAGGAGGCTCCCTGGGTCAGCCACCCCCGCATCGGCCCCAGAGGCGGCACTGCTGAGATCTCCCATCCTGTTGAGCAGGCTGGCCGTGACTCTCTGCAATGTGGTCTGGTACAACAGAGTTCCAGGATGCCCTTCCAGACACCAAAATCAAGGATGCCCAAGTCCTTCATATAAAACTGACTGGCCAGGTGAAGTGGTGCGCACCTGTCATCCCAGCATTCAGGAGGCTGAGGCAGGAGGCTCACTGTGAGTTTGAGGGCAGCCTGCGCTTCACAGTGAGTTTGAGGCCGGCTTAAACTGCATTGTGAAACCTTGTCTCAAAATAACATCAACAACAAAAACAGTAATAATTTACAGTAATAAAAATAATTTTTAAAAACCGTTGGAATCAAAGCCGGGCGTGGTGGCGCACACCTTTAATCCCAGCACTCGAGAGGCTGAGGTAGGAGGAGCATTTTGAATTTGAGGCCAGCTTGGGCTACAGCGTGAGCGCAAGGCCGGCCTGAGCTACATAGTGCGACCCTGCCTCAAAAACTAGGGCTGGGAGTTTGGCTCAGTGGCTTAAGCGCTTGTCTGCCAGGTGCGAGGGTGTGAGTTCGATCCCCAGTGCTAAAAAAACCTGTTGGGATCAGATTGGGGAAGTAGCTCAGTGGCACAGCACCTGCCTGGCAAGCATGAGGTCCTGAATTCAATTCCCGGTACACACACACACACACACACAAAAAAAAAAAAAAAAAACAGTTGGGATAAGTTGATGTACTACTTCTATTCAGCAACAATAACAGAGAAATCTCCAGCTAAAGAAATAAATCTCTCTGCAGATTCATCAGAGTTCTCTATGCTGGACGTTTGAAGTCTATGACTTCACTAGGCTGTGAGCTCAAGGGCAGAGACTTGGATCAAAAGAGGTGGTTTTGGGTCCAGTTGGTGCCAGGGCCAGGAGGTTGCCTCATATGATGGGGGGCCCGGCTTCTGCAGCTGGCTTCGGGCTCCCTCCAGGCCCTGATCCAAGCCGGGGACCCCAGGCAGCTGGTGTGGCCCACATGTGTGCCTCTGGTTCCGGTCCCAGCCCTGTCCCTTGGGGCCTGGAGTCCCTCTGTGGCCTCTGGGTCGGTGTCACATTCCAATCCCGGGGCCAGGTTCTGCTTGTTCCTAAGGCTCCATGCGCCACCACCCAGGGACCTTGTGCGCGTTGTCGAGTGCTCCCTGGGGCTCTTCTGGGTGCTTTTCTTTTCTTTCTTTTGTTGCTTTTTGAGACAGAATCTCACTAGATAACTCAGGTTGGGTTGAAACTCAAGAGCCTCCTGCCTCAGCCTCCCAAGTGCTGGGATTACAGGTGTGCACCACCAACACTTGGACCTTGGGGCTCTTTTGACAGCTCACTCCCTTCTCCCTTCTGAACTTCCTGTCTCTGCCTCTGTCTCCCCGGCCCCTCTATCTGGCTCTCTCCTGCTCACCGTGCATGTATTAAGCCCCTACTGTGTACCAGGAGCTAAACCTCAGTGCGAACTCTGACGTGGCAAGTGCCAACATGCGGCCATCGTGATGGAAGGATGGGGATTTGTAATTTTATTTTATGGTTGCTGGTTCAACGTGCTACACTCATAATCAGTTCAGACCCTGGGAAACTCAGTTAGCCGGCCGGGAACAGCTTGGGCTGGCGGGTCCACTTTTTCAGCCAGAAAGTTGATGAGAATGGACTGCAAATGGGATCCTTGCCGTGAGAGCTAGAAAGCCACACTCCATTTCAAAGGTTGGTGTAAAAGAAACACGAGCCGTCTTACTGGGAATTTTGACATTGATTACAGGTTGAAACACAGCTATCTTGGGCCAATCAGGTTAAATATATAATTAAAATTAATTTCACTCATTTCTTTGGCTCCTTTTAAATGTGGCAACTAGAAAAGATTAACCTATGGGAGCCGGGTGGGGTGGTACACATGTATAATTCCAGTCCTCTGGGAGGCTGAGGCAGGAGGATCCCAAGTTCAAGCCCACTTTGGACAACTTAGCAAGACTCTGTCTGAAAATACAAAAAATTTAAAAAGGGGTGGGGCTGTAACTCGGAAAAGGCCCTGGGTTAGATCCCCAGTAGCACAAGAAAAAACAAAACAAAACACAGCGGCGTAGCCATGGGGCTCACACCGTGCATCGAGGGAGGGCAGACGGGCTTACCGACCCCGCGGGGGTGCCAAGTCCCCGACGGAGAGAGACCCCGAGGGGCAGCCTCCTCCTGCTGTTCGGAGCCCTGGCCGCTCCTTTCCCTCCAGCTGGGGGCCGAGAAGGGGTCCCTGGAGCGTCCCAGGGATGTGGGGGCCCCTGGGCCTCGGTTTTCCCTCCCTGAAATGGGGATCACCATGGCAACGGCACAGGCTGCTCCCAGGGTAGCAGGAGCTGGGCCACGTGAGGCCCCAAAACCCAGTGCACACGGGAGCCCGCGGCTGTCACTGCCCTCCCCCGCCCCCACCTTCCCAGCTCCCAAGCTCCTGGCTCCGGAAGGGCGGCGGGGATCTGAGAAGGAAGGGGAAGCCAAACAAAGGACCAAACGACAAAAACAGCTGAGGGCACCATGGCGGTGCTGGGGGCTCACCTTGTCACACACTTCCCCGGCCACCCTGTCCGCTCGGCGGGTCCAGTGATGGAGTGACGGAGCTGGCATCTGAACTGGGGTGGCCTTCTGGGGTCACTCTTGCTTTCTCTCTCTTTCTTTCTTTCTTTTTTTTTTTTAAGAGACAAGAGTCTTGCTTCATAGTCCAGGCTGGCCTTGAACTCATGGCGATCCTCCCGTCTCAGCCTCCCAAGTGGTGGGATCACAGGCATGCACTACCATGCCTAGCTTGTGGCCATCCTTCCTTGCGGTGGTGGTGTCCCCACTTTCCCTGCCCCTCAGTCCCCACATGAGTGGCCCTCACATATCTCTGGGGGCCTCTGTCCGGGCCTACCTGCAAGACCAGGGTCTTTGGTGCCCCTGTTGGCCAAAGGGTCCCCTTCCCTCTCCAGGAAGACCAGAGGTGGCAAGTGTCCTGGACCCTCTGGCACCTATGCAGGACCCCAGGGGGCACGAGAGGACAGGGGACAGAAGCGTCCTGCATGTGGTACGGTGCGGTGGGGGGGCTGTCAGCCTCTCCCTGTCCCCGCAGGCCCCCTGCACTCTGCTGGCCCGAAGCCCACCCAGGGCCACGCTCGCTCGGCTCCAGGGCCCGGTGCCGTAAAACCAGTGAGGCGCGCAGCAGCTTCCCAGCAAGGTGGGGCCGTAAAGGGCAGAGATCAGAAGGTCCCCAGTGGGCCCTCGGAGATCAGAGCGGGGAGGGGCAGTCAGGCTGTTCCACACCACCAAGGGCGCGGCCCGTTGGGTCCAAAAGGTGGCTGCCTGGCCGGGTGTGTGTGTGTTTGACCCTGGGTTCAGAGGGGAGGTCTCGAAGCCTCCCCTGGGCAGGAGCTCCCTGGGGGCTCTCGCTCCACCCCTGTCTTCCTCATCCCCTAACCCAGGGTGTGCTAGAGTCAGGTTTTCCTGGTTCAAATCCTGGCTACACCCATTGGACAGCTGTGTGACCCCGGACAAGTTTTTCAACCTCTCTGGGCCTCACTTTTTAAATGGGATGATGTTACTTAATCATCCACCTGGGCTGATCTCAGGCAGGCAGGTCACTAGGAGGATTAAGTGAGATAATACACGGTATAAGGTGAGCAGATCCTGGAACGCGGGCACCACAGAACCCCGCTCTGCCAGCAGCTGCCCATCCTGCCCGCTTCCTGCACCTCGCCCTCCTCGAGCTTTTATTTTGTGCTTGTTAAGCCTTTGAGTCCGCTGGGTTTATACAAGGCTGCGCGGAACTGTGAAGTACAGAGGATACCAAACCCCTTGGTCTAAAACCTCAGTGGTCTTGCCGGCTATTTCATAGCCCAAATTAAATTCTGAGCAGCTTAGACCCCACAGGCTGCCACCCAAAAACAGCGTAGGATTTAGTTTTTCTCATTCGGGAGACTTAAAATACAATCAGGAGCTGGGTGTGGTGGTGCACGCCTGTGACCCTAGCGCTCGGGAGGTTGAGGCAGGAGGATTGCCAAGGGTTCGAGGCCAGCAGGGGCTGCCTAGAGAGTTCAAGTAAGACCCTGTCTCAAAAAACAAACCAAGCCGGGCGTGGTGGCGCACGCCTTTAATCCCAGCACTCGGGAGGCTGAGGTAGGAGGAGTGTTGTGAGTTCGAGGCCGGCTTGGGCTACGACGCGAGCGCAAGGCCAGCCTGAGCTACATAGTGCGACCCTGCCTAAAAAAACCAGGGCTGGGAGTTTGGCTCAGTGCCTTAAGCGCCTGCCCTGGCAGGCGTGAGGTTGTGCGTTCAAGCCCCGGTGCCGCAAAAAAAAAAAAAAAAAAAAAACCCAGCCCCTCCCACCCCTGAAAAAATCAGTTTAAAATAAAAACACCAGCAGGCCAGCTAGAGCCTGGGGGTTATTGCGTTTGCCTAATGCCCACTGTGGGACCACATGGGAGGCGCAGCTCCTGGGCTCCTCTGCAGACCCAGGATGCGTCTGGTCGCCCGGCAGCCTCTGCCCTCGACACCCCGCCCTCCGCACAGGCCCAGCCCCTCCTGCCTGCCTCCTAAGCCTGACTCACCTGTGGCCCCACGTTGCCCAACCTCCCCTCCATTCCTCCATTCATTCATTCCTGGGTCATTCTCACCGACACAGTTCCACACTGTCCCCCACCAGGCGGAGGCTCGGGTGCCCCAGGATGACCCGGCCACAGGCCAGCGCCCTTGGGGACCCCGGGTGGGCACATCTTTCCCCTGGCCTGGCCCCAAATCCCCAGTGCTGCCGTGAAAGCTCCGGGCCTGAGACTCAGTCGGGCCAGCGAAGGACAGAGGGCAGAGGTCGCCCCGGGGGAGCACGCAGGGACAGCGTGGAGGGACCGGGTCCCCGATCAGTCAGTCGGGGCTGATGCCGGGGCCTGGGAATGGTGGGGATGGAGAGGCAGGGAGGCCACACGGGGCTTCCGTTGGTCACAGGAGAGGGCGGATGTGGGGAACGGGAGGGGGCCTCTGCCCCGGCCCGAGCCTCATTCCAAACCAGGGGCCTCTGTATTTCTCTTGGGAGGAAGATTTCTCTTCAATAAAATAAAATCTCTATCTTACAAAGCTTTTGTAAGCTACCGTCATAGACACAGAGCAGCCCCAGAAGGGACTCCAGACAGGGGACAGCTGGGGATGGACTTGGGCTTTAGACAGAGCCTCAGTCTCTTTGGGAATCCCAGGGGCAGATACCCAGCGTCAAGGCCCGGGGCAGGGAGCCCAAGGTGTGGCCCTGGGAAGGTGACATCAATCACTGTCACTCGGGAGGGTGGAATGCGGGAGGTCATGGGGTGGCGCCCCAGGACCTGAAGGGGCTGGGAAGGTGGGAGAGGCAGCTCGGGACCCCCTGGAGGCGGGGAGGCTCTGGGAGAGGCTGAACCCCAGCTGGGCTCACTGTGGGACAGGCCGGGGCCTGAGGACAAGGTCCGGAGCCTGACCAGGGCCAGGGCGGAGGGACCACCGCAGGAGGAGCAGTGCTTTGGCGAAGCGGTAGTGGGGTGGGGGGCGGGGGGCGGGCACAGGAAAAGGCCCCGGAGAGTGACTAAGGCCCCAAGAGTGACGACCCCTGGGCGCAGGGGCCACCATGGCCGGGGGAGCCGGAGATGCTGTCCTGCACTAGGGGCCGTGACACCCGGTCTGACAGTGACGCGGGAGGGCGCGGGACTGCGCCTA
The DNA here is from genome assembly GCA_004363535.1 of Dasyprocta punctata. Taxonomy (NCBI): domain Eukaryota; kingdom Metazoa; phylum Chordata; class Mammalia; order Rodentia; family Dasyproctidae; genus Dasyprocta; species Dasyprocta punctata. The sequence goes on along the minus strand of RJWM01034275.1, from coordinate 7,039 downwards.
AGCCAGGGGAGAGGCTCCAGTCCTGGCAGGGCGTGCAGGGACCCTGCGGGTCAGCTGCTTTCTGAGGACCCAAGGCAGATCCTCGAGCCCCGGGCAGGAAGTGCTGAGCAGAGAACGTGGCCCCTCCTGCCCCATGGGCCCAGAGATGCCCAGAAGCTTGTTCAGGTCACACGGCACTTGGCTGGGGTTAGCACCCATCTCTGGAGTCCTGCCTCACGGTGCCCTGGTTCTGGGGTGAGAGAGAGCCCAGCAGCGTACAGGGGTGGGGACGAGGTGGCCCGCCCCTCCTCACAGCCCAGGTGGCCAGAGGTCACCCCCGCAGTGTGCTGTGTGATCACAGGCAGCTGCCTGCCTTCTCTGGGCCTGGTCTGTTCCCCTGAGAACAGGGATCTGGAACCCGCAGAATCTGGAGCAAGACTGCTTCGGGCAGGGAGACTGCGACCCGGCCACTTTCCCTTTCAGCCTTAGTTTCCCCATCTGGGGAGCAGGTGCTCCATAGGCGTGCTGCCAGGAACTGGAAGACTCTGTCCTCACCTCTCCCACTTGGCCCCAACCTCCTGGGGCCCAGCTTCCCCCTCAGGGACAGCCAGGCATCCTCATCCTGCCCACCTCGCTCTGCGCTGCCCCCCATCAAGCAGGGGGCACATTCTGACCCACGGGAAGCATCCTCACTCTCTTTTTTTTTTTTTCTTTTTCTTTTTTTCTTTTCTTTTCTTTTTTTTTTTTTTTTTTTTGAGACAGTCTCACTATGTAGCCCAGGCTGGCCTCAAACTTGTGGCGATCCTCGTTTCAGCCTCCTGAGTGCTGAGATTACCACCATGCGCCACCCTCCCTGCCACCCCCTCCATTCTCTGAGGGCTTTTGAAGGGTATCCTGGGAAGAAACGGGGTGCAGCAAGCTCTCAGGTTTGCCAGGCAGCTCCTGGGCACCATGCAGCCCCCAGGCAGGAACCAGGGAGGTGGCGGCTGTGGACCCCTTGCACGGAGGAGCAACCGAAGCTGGGGTGACTCAGTGCCAGTGGCCGGAGGGGCCCTGGGCCACCAGTTTCGTCCCTGTCCCCTTGCTCCCGGACTTTCAGGCCACCTCACCTGATCTCTGGGATGTTGTTCTCGAAGTAGTCCGGCATCAACGGGGTGCAGGGCCCGTCCATGGCGGTGGGCGAGGGGCGGGAGGAGAGGAGCTGGCCGGCTGCACGCAGGCCGCGCGTCTGTCGCCAAGCGAGCGCCAGGTGCTGGCCAGGTGCGACCTCGCCCGCCCAGGGGCGGGGCGGCAGCCGGTTCGCCCAGGTGCTGCCCACGCCCCGCGCGGGCCCGACGGGAGGGACGGGCGTCTCCCTGCTCCGCGGGCGGGGGAGAGGAGGGCGGGCCAGTGCCAGGCGCCGACCAATGGCACCTCCGAGGCGGCTCCGGCACGGGCCCATCCGCCAGGCTCTGTCCTTCATTCATTCTTTCTTTCTTTTTTTATTTTTCTCCTTTTCCCTTTGAATTTTTGAGTCGGGGTCTTGCTCTATAGTCCAGGCTGGCCTCGAGCTGGCAGGATCCTCCTACCTCAGCCTCCCGAATTCTGGGAACCTCAGCCTCCCGAATTCTGGGATCGCGGGCATGTGCTACCATTCATTTTTGATTTGACTTCATTCATTCATTTTCATTTATTCCAGAACTATTTACTTTCAAGATAACACTAAGCAACATCCAGGATAAGTGCCTGCCTGGCAAGCGCAAAATTGTGAGTTTGATCCCCGGTACTAAAAACAAAAATAATATGCAATGTATTTACCATCGTTACCCTCCTATTATCTTTTATTTACTTATTTTTTTAGACAGGGTCTCACAATGCAGTTCAGGCTGGCCTTGAGCTCATTTTGTAGCCCAGGCTGGTCTTGAACTTGCAATGATCCTCCTGCCTCAGCCTCCCGAGTGCTGGGATTACAGGTGTGCGCCACCACACCCGGCTTGTATTACTTTGTTTTGAAATTATCTTTTCTTTTTTTCCTCTTTAAAATAAACAATAAATAAAAAATAAGAAGAGATAGTGTCCATTAGGATTCTCACTCTGCTAAAAACAAAACAAACACACACACACAGACACACACACACATACAGACACACACACACATAACCTATTTACTGAGCACCTGCTGTCTGCCAGGTGCTGTTCTAAATGCCAGGGCAGAGCTGAGAGAAAGACAGTAACTGTGTCCTCATGGGTGACCTGGAGAAAGAGAGGCAAAGTGATGGCACGAGGGTGCTGACCGGGGTGGCAGAGAGACACAGAGAGACCAAGGGAAAGGCAGGGACACAGCAGAGAGTCACAAAGGGTCAGCCATAGGGACACCAAGAGGTCAAACGAGGTGACAGACACAGAAAGAACTTGGGACAGAGACACCTGGAGAGACAGATCATGAAAGACACTAAAACTCAAAAGGGACACAATCCCAGAGAAGACCAGAGATGTGTCGGGGCCCAGAGAGGCAGCAGGCGCCCTGACTGGGGCTGCCCAGGGTAGTCTGAAGGCCCGGTGGACAGCTGTGCCTTGGTTTCCCCATCTATGCATGGTGCCTGTTTGGTCAGCTGTTGTGAGGACAAAGTGGGGTATATTGGGCACCCCCCACTGGTCCTGTCCTCCCAAGACTTACCCTCCCAGGCCCAAGTCCCTGGATCTACCTGAGAAACCCAGGCCCACTGGAAGTGACATTTTTATTGGGCAGAAGAATTAGGTCCAACATGTTTAAAAACACTTTCTGAAAGCTAGGTGTGGTGGTGCACGCCTGTAATCCCAGAACTCAGGAGGGTAAGGCAGGAGGATCATTGTGAGTTCGAGACCAGCCTGGGTTACAAAGTGAATTCACGGTCAGCCTGAACTGTATAGTGAGACCCTGTCTCAAAAAGACTAGAAAACAAACAAACAAACAAAAAGACACCTTCTGAGAGATGAATCAAGAAAGGAAGTAAGTCACTCTGCCACCTCCAAAAAAACTACTACAATCCAGGCATGGTGGTGCACGCCTTTAATCCCGGCACTCGGGAGGCTGAGGTAGAAGGAGCGTTGTGAGTTCGAGGCCGGCTTGGGCTACAACATGAGTGTAAGGCCGGCCTGAGCTACACAGTGTGACCCTGCCTCAAAAAAACCAGGGCTGGGAGTTTGGCTCAGTGACCTAAGTGCCTGTCTGACAGGCGTGAGGTTATAAGTTCAAGCCCCGGTGCCACGGAAAAAAAAAAACAAAAACTACTACAAACATTTTGACAGAATCTTTCTAGAAACTTCTCACTCCTCAGGGGTCTAAGAGATTTGGTCAGATGAATAAACACTCCCCCCCTCCCCACACACACACAAAGAATAATCAGCATTTTTTTTAGGTACTGGGGATTAAAATCAGGGTTTTCACACTGAGCTTTGTCTCAGTCCCCCACCCCCTTTGAGACAGGGTCTCAGCACGTCTAAACTGGTGGTCCTCCCACCTCAGCCTCTCAGAGTGTTGGGATGACAAGTGTGCCTGTCACATGCCTGGCTTTAAATTTTATTTACTAATTATTGTTGCACAGGTGAGGGAGATGGGAAAGCTCATTCCCCTAAGGATGTGTGGAAAGGGGACCAGAGAGGTGGTGAGTGTGACCAAGGTCACACAGCAGTGTCCCCCTTCATGCCAAGGATAGACAGGAGAAAAACGTTGCGGGATGTCCCATGTCCTCAGTATTTCCACACAAAGACTGGACTCTGAGACCTGGGGCGTATGGGGACCTCCAACCCCCAACCTGACTGAGCACCCACCCCCCAGTTTACTCCTTTAGCACCCAGCTGTGAAAGGGGTCCTGGAAATGAAGATGGAGGGCAGCCGGGCAGGGGACGTCCTGATGTTGGGGCCAAGCAGCAGCACCTCACCTGGTCCTGGGCTAGTGCCACTTCCTCCCTGATGCGACGTCATGCATCCTATGCGCCAGAGGAGGTGGCCCTGGGGGCCTGGAAGAGCCAGCAGGACCCGACGTGGTCACTGGGCTGCAGATTGCAAGGGGCCCGGGCTGTCCCTGAACTGGCAGTGGCAGGCAACTGGCCAAGTGAGCAGGCCGAGGCCTGGACGTTCCCACCCCAGGGCCTTTGCATTCGCTGCTCCCCACCACCTAGGAACTCTGTGGCCCCCTGTGCCGTCTCCCCAGTGCCACCAACATCACATCCTATCCTGTTCCTTTTCCACCGCCTTTGTCACCATCTGATTTCCGAAATGTTCTGCTTGCTGTCAACCACATGGGGACGCGGCGTGTCCTCCGTCCCGTCGTGTGGTGTCTCAAGCAGGTGCCCGGAACACGGCAGTAGGCGGCCATGCTGTCGCAGGGGACGCAGAGGCCAGCGGGCCGGGCTCTGGCGCCAGCGGAAGGGGCTAAGACGCACAGGCGACTGGGGACACGGGCCGGCCAGGGACCTGAAGACGCCTGGGCAACGTCCTGGCGATCGCGGGCGGGGAGGGACACGGACGGCGCTCACCGACCCGGCAGACACCCAGCGGGACCCTCCACATCCGGGACACGGGAGGGGGCGGGGCTGAGACCGCAGGGGCCCCCGGGCCGGGCGCAGGGGCAGTGGGCAGTGCTGAGAGCCACTGTGCAGCCCTGGCCCAGCTGCTGCGCTTGGCTGGCGCTCGCCTGGGGTTTCTTCCCTGACCTCACAGAAACCACGCGGGGTTTAATCCCCAAAGTCTTATGTTACTGGTATTAGGAGGGTGGAAATTTAATCCGACTGTGATGTTTAGAGGTGGGGCCTTTGGGAAGTGATTAGGTTAGATGAGGTCATCAAGGTGGAGCCCACGAATGAATGGGGCGGCTTTAGTAGGCGAGGGAGGGAAGCCACGCGTTTCCGGTGCCGTGAGGGGCTGGGGGAAGGGACCTCGAGAACCTGCGTGACACCTTTTACCTCTAGAACCGTGAGATAAATTAACTTTTTTCTTTACAAAACACCAATCTCATATATTTTGTTATAATAATGAAAACCTGGCCATTACACCACCCTTCTATCCATGTATTGATCTATTCCTTCATCCATCCACCTTTCATTCAACTATTCATCCATTTTTTATCCATCCATCTATCATTCGCCCATCACCCACCATATATCATCCAACATTCATCCATCTACCCACTCACTCATCCATCCACCCACCTATCCAACTATTCACCCCCTTACCAAGCTATCCACCTCTGCACACACCCATCCATCCACCACCCACTCATCCAACCATCCACCCATTTTATTTATCCATTCATGAGATACTTCCATCCACCCAAGGAGACATCCATCACTCCATCCACTCATTCATCCACCCAGCCTATATCATCCAACCATCCACCCATCCATCCATACAACCATGCAGTCATTCATCCAATCATACATTTACCCAAACATCCATTTATCCATTCACTCACCCATCCAACACCCATCCATCCATCCATCCGTCCATCCATCCAACCATTCATTCATGCACCCACCCACCCACCATCCCTCCATGCAACCATCCATCCATCCATGCATTCCATTTCCTCATTCGTAGATATCCATCCAAGGACCCACCCATCATTTCATCCATTCATTATCCATTCATTATCCATTCATTCACCCACCAAATATCCACCCACTCACCCATCCAACTCTTCATCCATTCATCCATCCATCCTATTTATCCATTCATGAGATGCTTCCATCCATCCAAGGATGCATCAATTACTCTACCTATTCATGATCCATCATCCATTTATCTACCCACCATATATCATCCAACCATCTACCCACCCACCCACCCATCCTTCCATCCATCCGTCCATTCTACTTCATTATATGTATCCATTCATGAAATGCTCCATCTATCATCCACCCATAATCTATTCACCCATCCAGTCAACCACACTTCCATCCATGCACCCATTCATTTGCCATTCTTTCAAATCTGCAGCGGTGTCTCTGGTCAGTCCTCACTGACATGTTTACTCACTGACAAGAGAGTAAACATGCTTAGAGCCAAGCTGACCAAAGCAGTGGCTATTTAGCATTAGAAATGAAGCAAAAGTGACCGAGGGAATAAAAATTTTCAATTCCACTTCATTTTAATTAATTTAAATGTAGCTTTAAGCTGGGCGTGGTGGCGCATGCCTTTAATCCCAGCACTTGGGAGGCTGAGGTAGGAGGAGCGTTGTGAGTTCGAGGCTGGCTCGGGCTACAACGCGAGCATAAGACCAGCCTGAGCTACATAGTGAGACCCTGCCTCAAAAAACCAGGGCTGGGAGTTTGGCTCACTGGCTTAAGCATCTGTTTGGCAGGCACGAGGTTGTGAGTTCGATCCCTAGTGCCAAATAAATAAGTAAATAAATGTAGCTTTAATTGCAGAACAGAGTAAAATACTTTCCCCTGAAATGCAGCAGGAATGTTTTGGTAAGACTGTTTCACTCGATGTGGTGCACTCCTGTGATCCCAGCACTTGGGAGGCTGAAGCAGGAGGATTACTGAGTTTGAGGCCTGCCTAGGTTGCATACTGAGTTCAAGACCAGCCTGAACTACATAGCAAGACCCTGTCTCAAAAAACCCAAACAAAACAAACCACTGTGCTTCAATTGTACTATTGGCAATTGACATTGAAATTGAGGCACAAAGCCTATGAAACATCTCAGGGGGATTTTGATATCGATTGTGTGTTGAAATGATAGATAGATTGGATTAAATAAAGCATATTCTTAAAATTAATTTTACCAGTTTTACTTTTCTTTTCTTTTCTTTTTTTCCCAGTACTGGGGATTGAACTTACAACCTCACACCTGCCAGGCAGACACTTAGGCAAGGAGAAAGAGTTATTTGAAAATCTAGAAAATCAAAGAAGATGGGGGCTGACTCGAACTGAGACCAATCTTGCTTAGGGGTTGCAGACACAAAGATTATCTGGGAAATTTTACGGAAGTGGATCAGGCAGGTGGGCACCAAGGTAGTCCCAGATCCCAGGATAGTTACAGATTATGGGGTCTGCTGGTTTCTGTAGGTAACTGGATGATCTGGGTTCTATAAATCT
>RJWM01034274.1:0-19860 GCA_004363535.1 Dasyprocta punctata | reverse complement strand
GAAGCTTGCCACGCTGGCTTCCTGGTATGTAGTTAGCTGTTCTCAATGTTTGGGGAGCTCAGGACCTGGGGACCCCATTGTCACTGATGATGGCTGTGGTACTTTGCGGGGGAAGCCCTGGTCCTTATTTTGAGCATCGTTTCTTGGCTGCAGTACAGAGCCCTCAGCCTGCTAGCATAGATCCTTTACCCTGCTGGCATAGACTTTCTAGCTTCCACTGCTGACCTTGGGCCTTCCCAGCGCAGAAATAGTCTTGCATAAGTCTTTGTGGTGGGCTCCACGTTTTCAGCTGAACTCATGCAGGTTATTGCCATGGGATCCAGGCCCTTGACTGGATTTTCTAGGTTTTAGTGTTGTGGATAAATTTCCTGTACTTTCCTTGTATTTGATTCCATGGGTGACCATTATAAATAATACTATAAATTATGTGTCCTGTGTATAGCTGTTCTCCTCGCAACCTCTGACTACAACCCGGATCAAAACTGAAGATAGAAGACCCTTTGTAGGCTATGCCAGTACAAAATATTACAACATGCTAGATTTTCTGCTAAGCACTGTGAACTCTAGAATAATATATAATACGTGCTTTTCTCACTCACAAGGTGCTTAGCTTATACTTAGAGATACATAGTATGAAACTATGAGGTAAAATAGTTGATTCAGGGCCAGGAGTTTGGCTCAGCAGCTTAAGTGCCTGTCTGGCAGGCGCGAGGCTGTGAGTTCGATCCCCAGTGCCGGAAAAAAAAAAAATCTCAGTAAAATAGTTGATTGACTTTATTTTCTTTAGATTGTGTCCTATGATTTTTTTAACTTGGTTTTTGCATTTCATATCTGGAACAAAGTTGTTGCTCAGTAAATATTTGAAGGAATGGATAGGTTGAAATACTATCTAATAAGCAAATGACACATAATTTTAAAGGAGAATGCCACATAAGCAAATAATTATCATGAAGAATGATGACTTCTGGTATCAGGCAGGGACAGTAAAAGAGAAGAGTGATTAACTCGCTTTGCATTAGCCAACATGGGTCCAAAATGGATTTTGCATGTGAAAGAATTGTTTTCCAGGTGAGCGTAAAGAGAGAATGATATTTTATAGAGAAATCTATGTACAGAAGCAATGGAGCTGAGAAAATATTTGAAGTTCTCTGACTTCCTGTGTATTAGTATAGATGGAATATAAACAGGAGAAGAGGAATTAGGGAGATGGAGACCACGTCCTGAAGAACTTCAGATGCCATGCAAAGTAATCTAAATGAATTCTATCTGGTAATAAAGAGAAGAGTGATTTCACATCAGTTCCTACACAATAGACCAGTGCACTGTGGGGAAGCTAGTCCTGATTAGAGTAAGGGAACTGGGAGCTCTTTGGAAAAGTAGTAGCTTACAAAAATTGGAGTTTTACAATGAAAAATTTGTGTAAGTAGCTTTTACAGGATGGTAGGGGTGTGAGGAGATATAGGTTGAGCTACAGAGAAATCAAGCAAATAGTAATACTAAGGATTCTTTAAACTCAGGAAAAAACTGAAAAATTGTTCAAGAGAGGAGGTTTAGTTTTAGTTTGTCATTTGGCTTAGTATTAAATAACTTCTTCCAAGCTCGTAGCAATATAAACACACTGAAATGGAAAAACCCAACTTTGTGATGTAACTGTATAACAAGATGGGATATAGAGGAAAAGTGTAACCTCTCATAATAACAATTTAATAATACTGCCTGAAGTTGATGAGATGATAGAAGTATGTATATATTATTTAGAAATTTTGAAGTAAATTCCAAAAGTAAAATTTGAGGATGGCTGCCCTTGTTGAAGATGAAAGAGATAGAATATGTGTGTGTGTGTGTGTGTGTGTGTGTGTGTGTAAATTTTATAATACTATTTGAGTTTTCAACTATGTCTGTGGATTGTTAGACCAGATAAAAGTAAATATTGACCACCTTCAGCCCAGCTTATTGAAGTGTTTGAAGTCTGAAGCTTTATGGTGAAGGGCTGGAAACTAAAGTAAGTCAGCATAGCTGGTTTTTCAAGGCAATAGTGGCTAGGATTTGACTGGGAAGGGAAGGGGAGAATAGAAAAAGGGTGAAATCAAATGTTGAATTAATGATTGGATGAATTTATTTGCCCCGTATTTGTTTTTTTGAAAAAAATCTTGAAAGTGCATGGAGCAAGGGACAAATAAGTGATAAGAAAATTGAGAATAAGACTAGATAGATTTAAAAAGATGCTTCTTTCTCTGAGACTGGGAAGAGGGTTATAGAGATGATAATGAGTGTAGGTATATTTCTATGAGAAGAGGTAAGATGCTGAGGATACATATACTTTTTGTGGAAAATGTCTAGGCTCCAAACTCAAAAGGAAACAGGGTCCTTTACTGTGAAGTAAATTGACTGATTTTTGAGGAGAAATTGGAGAACTAGAGTAGCTGGTCAGAGGATTGGTAATTAGTACTGACACACATAAAATTAGAAATTTTGCTAAAGATCAAAATGATATTTAAATCACTATTAATTTCTTGTCAATTAATATGCATACAATTAAATTCACCACCCTTTTATTAGATTTTTATTAGTGCAGGTTTGCAGTACATGCTAATAACATTCATTGTGGGATACTGGTAGGTGTACATAGCACATCTTAATTCGTTTTGCTGTTCCTTCCCCTTCGCTTCCTCCATCTCTTGTCTACCCATTTACAAAAAAATTTAGGAGTCACTATCTGGCAATCTGACCAGAACAGCATCTTTCTGTAGCTAGGACATAAGAATGAGAGGGACTGCTAGGGAGGATCACCAATCTGGAGGGTAGAGTTGAATTGAATAGAAAGATCCCCTTGAAGGTGTTAGGAAAAAGCCCCCAGGTAGCTGTGCTTGGGCAGGGAAGGAAGAGAAGCCAGAAAAATGGCATGTTCAAGAAACTAATCAAGCTCCATCATTGAAGAAAAATTTTGTGAGGTAAAATCGATATTAAAAACTTAAGTAACCACAACACAGAAAGATGTTGAGGTGTAAATTTTCAGTAAAATACTTTGCCCAGTTTCTTGAGGTTTGTGGGGAAACATACTTAATTTTTCTTTACAGGACTATATTATCTGTAAAGACAAAGTATTTCCATAGATTGGAGAATAGTTGGATCGTAGGACAAATGGCCTCTTCTACTCCGCAGTTGATGGAGAAATTCTGAAGGATAACCCTACGAGTTGTATTTTATTTACTTTTTTTGTACTTACTTTTTCATTAGTACATGTTTGCTGTAAACAATGATTACATTCATCATGGGAAGGTGGTACATGTACACAATAATCCTAATTCAGAGGTAGAATTTTCGAATTGGTTGGGTGAAGAAGCCAGTCCAATTATTGTAACTTGACTGAGAGGCAGATAAAGAGGATCATGGATGTCAATTTTTAACATCCAAGAGTAACTTTCCCAGGAAACTGGGGTCCAGTTAGGTTTTTACCAACTAGTCAGTGTGTCCTTAATTTCCTTTTGCTGAAATCCCTCGCATGTCACCTCCACAAATAACATCTGTGTGGTTCTAAGCTAAAGCTAAGGAGTTCTCCTGAATGCTGTATTCACAAAGCTCATCAGCTTCATTTCTCTCTGCCCCTTCCGCTTCTTAGTCACAGCTGCTGCTTCTAGCTGACTCCATTCCCAAAGCAGGAGCTGGTGAGTGGGGTGGGGCAGGAAGCAGGGAACTGATGGAAAAAGAGAAAAATATAAAAGGACAGAAGATGAAACTTCAAAATTAGAAGAGTTCCAAATGGGAGTGGGTGATACTGACAGCAATGGAGTTTGGGGACAACTGAGAGGTGGTGAAAGGAGTTCGTAAAAGAAATAAAAATAAGAGGAATAGGTAAGGAAAATCATGAATAGAGAATCTGGAAATGCCAGAGAGCATCTCTACTTTTTAAACTGGTTTGTTAGGAGAAGTACTAAATGTGAGGTCTATACAAGACTATCAGCTCTTACCTTTTTGTCCACAGTGAACTGACATGGGAATGAATGTCATGTGCAGGAGACACTGCAGTAGCCATACTAAGGTTTACACGCAATATGCTGCACACTAATTTGAGTCCCAATCTCCTCTCTTTCAACTAAGAATGTTTTCATCATAAGCAAAAAAGACAAAATGATCTTGTTACCATAATAACCACTGTACATTACGTTAAAAAGTAGAAAAGCTTTGCTATTTTAATTGTCTTTATAAATTTTAGAACTCTCACAACATGTAGATCAAGGATAACTGTACATTCCTTGTGAAGTTTAATATGTCAGTTTGCTCCATATTAGAGAAGAGTTTCTATATACAAATAAGTACCTTGGGGAGAGAGTAGAAGTCAGTTCACCAAATGATGCGTGAGTATCTCTCCTGTGTGCCAGACTTTGATCTTAATCACTTATCATAAGCTCCCTGAGAGCAATATCTTTATTGTCTAAGTCCCATTTCTCCTCCTCCTCTTCCTTCTGATATCTCAATTTCTATTTCATGAATACAATTTGCCACAAATAAATGCATGAATTATGGGTGTTTTGGTTCTATAAAGAAGCAAATGATGTAGAATTTCTCTCTAAGAACCATGTTATACTAACGGGAAGAAAACATATACAATTCCTGTTGTGATGGTTGTAGTTTCTTCCTATGTGAGGGCCATCAGTGTTCTTGTCCTGCATTTGAATTATCTATATCCTGTGCCATGCAAAGAGTGTTCTATTTTCCAGGAAAGTTTCAAATTTTGGAAGATGCAGAATCAGGGGTGTATGAAAAATGGAGTAAAAGCAAGATAAATAAGAGGTTAATTCAACATAAACATTAAGAAGCAAGAAATCCATGGGTACTGGGTAAATGGGAAAATTCTAGATGGTTTGCATGTGAATTATTCAAGGATCATTAAATATGCTGAGAAAGAATTGAAAAAGTGCAAAGTAACTTTTTGAGCAGTATTATTTTGGGTTATAAACTGAATAGCAATTACAAATGGAGAGTTGCAAATACAAATTAGAATTATGTTTTAAATATTTTCATTGCTAAACTGCCCTTTACATGTACTTCTTTTGGAAACTGTGTCACATGAGGCTCTTGCATTTAGAGAGGCAACATTATTATTTAAGACATAAAACAATTATTTTTAATGGAGGTAACAATACATTCTGGGGCCAAAGTAAAAGCCTGAGTAAATATTGAGAATGGTTTCAAGGAGAAGGTAATATTTTAGCAGGTCTTTAAAGGTTCTGAAAACTCCTTCTTGGAAAGAGGCCAGGACAGTCCATCCACGATGAAGGTAATGTCTGGGGAAATATCAAGCTTTTGAATGAAAATATAAAATCTGTGTATTGGAACATAAGTTTTATGACTGTATGTGATAGAAAATGAATTTGAAAAGCTTTGTTATAACCACTGCTATTTATTGAAAGCTTAGTAAATGCCAAGCATTGTATAATTATCTTAATTGTTACAACCAAGTTGAAACTACATTCATCATCATAGTCAAGGATGAATAATAATAAGAAGTCTGAGGATAGAATCCTGGTGAGTACTGACATTTAAAGTAAGGCAGAGAAACAGATGACTAAAATACAAAAGGTCAGCGATAGTAGAGAATCAACCAAAATCAGTGTCACAAGGTACAGAAGAATCACTCCAAGATGGGTGATGTATGCAATGTTGCCACATTTCAATAGCTTGAAGTCTAAGAAAAGAGGGTAAGAGATAATCTTTGGAGGGTTATTGCTGGTATTTTGGGAAAGTACTTTTATTTCAATATGAAAATAGATATGATAGCACAAGAGGCTTCAGTGACTCTATGATGAGGCAGTTACAGTAGAGACACAGCTGTTCCTGAGGATTAATGGTCGTTAGAGGGAAGAAATGGGGAGGCAGACTCAAGGTGTCAGTAAGAGCTGAAGCTCTGCTTACAAGTGAAGTGGAGGAACAGTAATGACAACAGGTTTGATCTACAGAAGATGAAAGATGATCAATGTAGGCCTGATGGTGGGAGTGGATGGTTCCACAAAGCAGGTAAAAGAAGTGGCTTTGACAAAATGGGTAGCCATGAAAGGGTGTAGGAGGGAGGGCTTAAACATTGATGGGATTCTGAACTGAATTTTCAGTGTTGTTTTATAGTCTATTTCCTTATTTCTGTAGAGGTAAATGAATGGCTAGAATTTGATCATAAGTGCATTCCAAAAGGCCACGGGAGGTGATGGGAACTAAAATTTGAGGCCTAATGAGTCACTGGGATTGTGCCCTTGAAGAAAACGCTGGAACTCCAGTCCCTCCTTTGTTCTTTCTCTTTATTTCCCAGCCACAAGAGGAATAGTTTTGCTCTGCTCCATACTCCTGCCATGATACACTGCCTTGCTATGAGCCCCAAAGCAATGGAGCCAACCAGTCATGGACTGGAACTTCTGAAGCTTTGAGCCAAAATAAATTTTTCCTCTTTAAAAGTTGATCATCTCAATTGTTTATTATAGTAACTGAAAGTTGAGAAGCACATAAGCCAAACCTAATAACTAGATCTTTGTAATAATCCTAGTGTGCCCTTGTGTGATTCTGAGTTTGTTCCCAGTGGTTGCTAGAGTCAATGGTTCCAGGACATTTATTTTAGTATTTTGGCTTCCCTGACTATAGAAAATGGCCAGAGTAATATAGAAATGTGGCCTGTGTATCAAGTCAGTTTTATTATGTCTCAGTTCTGTGCAGACAAAGAGAGAATAGTATGAAACATGTGCATGTAGGGCCTTATATATACCTAAGCCCCAACCTCTCATCCTATCTCAGAGCAAATTTTTCTCAGTGGATCCTGAATAATAGCATTGATCACATCCTATAAAAATTTTAACCATTCAGCTGTCTATAAACTTCCTGGGGTAGGAAGTTGTTCAGATCACAGATTCTATTTAAGTACATTCACCCAGTAGTCAGTGATAGTCATATACGTTTTATGTTGAATTCCATTTTCAGAATGATGCAGTTGTTGGTAGGGTATGATTTTTTTTTCTTTGCTTAATTATAATCTTTTTAAAGGAGGAAAAGAACCTACTAGTTTTTGTAACGTGGGGACAGATTCTTTATTAGGGTTGGCTTCATGAATTGGAACGAAAATATAAATTATATGGTGTTATTTGCATGCCTTGTTAGGAACTCAACTATTTTCTCTCATTTATCTGTTGTTATCTCAAATAATGGAAATTTTAAAAAAGTCTGCTTTTAAGATGACGGTGGTGAGGGAGTCCTAATTATTTAATCCCGGAGAAGTATTCCTTTATATATGGCATTTCTAACCTTAAAAATGGACAAAAAGAAAAATGAATATCCCTCCTCTTCCTCATCTTATAAGAAAAAGTAGCTCAAACTCAGAGGTTAAGTGACAAATTTATTTTATAAGTGCCTGAGACAGAAGAAGGGAGGTCTTTCTTAGTCTTCTTATTCAATTCCTTATTTAACAGTAAGATTAATTCAAGAGGCAGGGTATTGTGGTCCGAGGGAGGCATTGTAACCAGGTGTAAAGCCTGGAATCACTGCTACACATTAAGTGTAACCATTTAAGACAGTTAAACCTGGCCTTCAACTTGACTGGGTTAATAGAAGCCTCACAAGTTAGTAACATATATCTCTGAGTGTATCTGTGGGAGTGTATCCAGAGGTGACTGGCATGGATGCCAGAGGACAGAGAGGCCAAGAGACACCCTGACTGTGGGTGACACCATCCAATAGGTTGCAACCTGGATGGAATGAAAGCCAGAAGAGGAAGAAAGTTGGCTCATGTTTGCAAAGCTCCACTCTGCTTGTGCAGGTTTGCTTTTTTTACTGCCATTATCTGTGGACATCAGGCTCTGACTTCTTCAGCCCTTCAAGGCAGACTGGCACTAGAGACTCTCCAGGGAGCTTTCAGGCCTTCTGTCTTAAACTGGCACCATGTCTTTGATCTTTCTTACTCCGTGGCTTCCTTCTTTTTGGACTGAGGAATTACTAGGTTCTCTGGATCTCTAGCACTGCTGATGGCCACTGTGAACTATTCTATCTCTGATCCTGTAGGCCCATCTAATAAATCCCCTTGTGTAATTGTGTATAAGTTGGTTTTCCTGTTGATTCTGTTACCCTAGAGAACAATAGTGAATGCACTTTTTATTGAACACATTGTGATTTGGTCACATGCTGCTTGTTCTGAACATACCCTGACTTACTTTTTATACGTTGTGCTTGCTGCAGGGCTGGTGGTATTATTCACATTTTAATAAATACAAAACTGATTAATTAAAAGTGAATAATTTCCTATAAGTAGGTCAGCTAATAAGTTTCAGAGTCAGGACTTGAACCCTGGGCTCCTTTGATGAGTCCATGCTACATGCTGTGTGACTAAGGGGAACTTGCTTCAGTTTACCTTTTTTAATGGATAATTTTGTATATCTTTTGCAAGTTGTTATGACAGTTAAATCAGAACACAAAGGAAACATGCTTCGACTGCAGTGGGCTTGGGTCTGTCTGTCACCGTAAGCTGCTCAGTTGCTCACTGTTGGAGCTGGCGCTCTGCTCCAGGTTTCTGGATTTTGCTGCCCCTTGTGCTGCTGTGTGATGCTGAGCAAGGCATCTTGTGAGGCAGACCCAGAAACATAAGGAGGAGGAAGAGCAAACAGGACAGTCAACAGGAGAGTTGGCAGTGACAGTCACAAATGTAATGATGGGCACATGGCTAATCAAGAAGGGACCCTAGGGGAGGATTCATCCATGTGTGCAGGGGAATGGCTGTGAAGCAGAAATACCCCAGTGGGAAGAGAAGCAGCGACGGATGGGAAAGCAAGCAGAGCCATCTTTTGACTTAATTCACAATTTATTTGACCTGAGGTAAACTAGAAGAAAAAAATCCATTTAAAATGGATTTTAAATTATGAAATTAAAGAAGCTTCAAATTGCAGGTATAGAAATTATGGATGATCTGACCACGTTCAACTACAGAAAGAAATAAATACGATTAAAGAGGAACTGGAGATTAAAATGGATGTTGTGGTTGTAAAGAAGGACCAGACTGTTTTAAATGAGTTTACCCATCCATTTACTGTTCATTAAGTACCTCTTATTCCTAGCCATGTGGGACACACTGTCAGAGCAGTGAACCAGACAAGGCTGGATGAAGAATGATCCTTTCCTCCAGGAGCTCAGTTTCTGGTAGTGAAATATATAGAAACAAGTAACTGTGATGTGGCATGAAAAGTCCTATTCCAACACCTTGTATGCAGCATGATTGAACTACAGGATAAGAACATTTAATATAGCCTTGGAGAGTAGATTAGGAAAAGCTCCATTAATGAGTTAAAATGATCAGTTTCCTGAAGGATCACGAGCAGTTATTCCATTGGAAGAGTGAGTGAGGGTCTTTCCAGAAAGAAGAAATAGACATAAAGACATAGAAACATCCTGTGCTCCGGGATATAAGGGTATTATGGTCTGGACATTGGGTCCCCAATGGAGAAGTGGTGGAAGGTGATGCGGACAGCACGTGTTGGGAAGTTTGGAATTCCTCCTGTGGGCAGTGATGAGCACTAAGAGAACGTGAAACATGAGAAGGGTCATCTGAGGACAGTGTGGCAGCCACAGGAGGATTCAGTGCCCTGCACTTGCCCAGACCAGAGAAGGAGAAGCAGAAGCTTGGTGTGCTGCTATCTGCAGCTCTGTACTTCCAACACTGTTTCAAAGTTCCCATACAACTTGCTATTTTAAGATACCTAAATAAAAGTTCTTATGTCCTGTAACTTGTTATGTGTATGGCACATAACAATGAAATAAAAGGTTTTATCTTCATCTAATCCCAGTTTTTCAAATCAATGGGCCACAGCTTTCTTAGTGTTAGCGACTTTCCTCCGTGTCCTCTGCTTTCTCCTCCCCAGCACACACGCATCTCCTTCCTCCCTGTGCCACTGCCAACACCTTCAGGCCTCAGTGTCCCTCAACCCAGTCTCAGGCTGGGAAGGTGTGAGCATGGAACTGGTAGAAGAAATACTCCAAAATGGGTAGGTACTTGTGTTGGAAAAATGCAGACTAATCCATGGACAGGACCGGGCCTCAGAGGCTGGTGGAGTGATGAATGATAATTGTGATGAAGTCCAACTCTAGAGAGCAGAGTTACCATGGGGAGGCAGAGGGTGTTAACACAGCTCAAAGGTCCTGAAATCCAAACAAGAGCTCCAGTGGCTTCCTAATTTAGAGGGGACAGAAGAGAAGCAGAGAGAGAGAGAGAGAGAGAGAGAGAGAGAGAGAGAGAGAGAGAGAGGGAGAGAGAGAGGGAATGAGAATGAGAGAGTGCTCTTATATAACGGACTGAGAATTTAACAACATTTTAGAATGAGTCATTATATCGACTGAGGAATGGATAAAAAAGGTGTGGTATTTTTGTATAATGGAGTACTACTAGCTATAAAGAAGGATAAACTTGAGGCATTTATAGTAAATGGATGGGACTAGAGACAATACTTGTAAGTGAAATAAATTAAACTCACATGTGTAAACATCCTATTGTCTCCCTAGTGTAAGAAACTGAAAGAGTAGGATCCAAAATCTACAATAGATATTGTGAAAGGGAAAGAAAGAGCTCAAAAGGAAAGAACAATTTGGATGGGTGAAATGAGAAAAGAAGGGAGGGAAAAGAAAAAAAAAATGTATATACAAAAGGTAGCTAAGATAGTTATACTACTGATCTCTTTTAGTTCTTTGAAAAAAATGGTTTGTGCTTATATTGTTTGATCAACTATGCATGCCTGTATTTGGGCAACTACTTTGAAGATAACAACACACAATATATTAACCATTGTTAATCTCCTATTATCTTGTTTTGAAATTCTGTATCGTTTTTGTTGTTTTTTTCTCTTTAAAATAAAAAAATTAAAAATTAAAAAAAATAGAAGGAGCTATTCAACAGGAAAATTGCTAGTTAAAGAAAAGAAACTATAATCACTAGGAAAAAGGGAAATTGCTGGGAAAATCCAAACAAAACCAATTTTATTCCTTTGAATGATGTTATGATATTCCAGAGACCAAAGGAAGGTTAAAGATACAATTATTTTCATCTTAGCAGAGTGACATTTGTAGTACATCCATATAAAAGGAGATGATAGTACCATTTTGTAGTACCTAGGTCTATGTGATCCATCTTTTGGTTTTTTCTTTTTAATGAGACAGGTTCTTCCTCTGTAGTTCAAGCTGGCCTTGAATCTTGTTATGTAGTTCAGGCTGTCTTCTGACTCATGAGATTCTTCTGCTTTAGTCTCTTGAGGGTTGGGATTGCAGATGTACACCAGCATGACCTGTTGATCTGTCTTTCAGTTTAACAAGAAACTTCTGCTACAACTTGCTAGGGAGCAAATAGTTTAGACTTGCAACCCATGGTGCAGCTACTTAACTGTGCCACTGTAGCAAGAAAGCAGTTATTGATATACATGAAAGAATGAATGTGACTGGGCTTCCAATAAAACTTTCTCTTACAAAAGTGGATGGCAGATTGAACTTTGCCTGGAACTTGCAGTTTGCAGAGCATTTTCTGAGCATGTTAAGTATTAGTTAAGATCAGCCTAGACTGGTGGAATGCTATAGGATCCCATTATCTACTATGCTTTGTTCTAAATTGTTCTCAACAGTGTCTGAGGAGGTAAAAGGCAACATAATCATATTTGTGAATAATAAACCCTGTGAAGAAATAGCTAACTTTTAGAAGACAATCAGGGTTCATAAAGTTTTAAAGATGTATAACTCCTAAAAATGAGAAAAGTGAATTTTTCTAGGGATAAATATCAAGTTATATACTGAAGCTAAAAAGAGCTTAGAAGCATAAGGAGGGATTTTGTCTGGCAAATATTAATGTAAAAAAATCTCAGTGCAACTTACCAAACTTTATGGTGAGTGAGTGATGTGAGGTGATGGGAAGACTGCTGAGGATGCCTTACGCCACATTGATAGACTACCACGTCCAAGGCAAGGAAGCTGTGACCTGCCAGATTTGGTGTGAACCAGAGTCCACTGGCCAGCTGTATTACATTTCAATATATTGCCTAAAATCAAAGTCACTCATTGATTTGGAGAAAGACACACACACACAAAGCAAAGTATTTATTCCTAGAGCTGTTACATGTAATTTATACATGTGTATTCATGAGAGATGATATTTAATTTGTTTAAATTGTTGAAAAATCTCATTTGGGAAGTTGCAAACAATTTCTGCCTTTTTAAGCAGAAAGAGAAGTTAGGTTGTTCTAGCAGAAAATATCTTGATTACAATTTTTAGTCACATATGATTTAGTTTGGGAATAGTGAATTAATTTAAATGAAGGTATTTTAGACTGAGGTTTTAAGAGTATAGTGTAGGAATGTGCACTCAGAAATATTAGACTATCTCTGCCATTAAAGAATTAGACAATTTCCTCGCAAGCCAAATGTATATCTGGTATTTAAGTGCTCTGTGCTTGAAACCTAATTTTTCTTGGGAGATTATGTGTACATGTGTGGATGTGCATGCTCTTATCTAAATGAGAATTTGCTTATCAGAAACTATGAAACTGGCATAGAGTGGGGAGGCTGCAAGGATTTGGACCCGAACTGAGCTTGGTTATTTAAACACTGCCTTGCCTTTCTCCATGTGCTCGTCTCATGATATATCATCTAAGAACACAAAGTCCTAGACTGCTGTGGTATTCCTGTTGTTTACAAGGACTTAGCTTATTCCTTATAGTAGGAAAGGAGTTTTCCTTGAAAGGAATGGATGGCCCCTCTATCAATCATCTTGAAGGAAGAAAAGGGAAAATCTTGGAATGAAGGTAAGGAAGATTCTCTATTAATGTGGGCCTGAAGGGAAGTTGAGGTACAACTATTTTAAGTGATCTATTCCTAGTTCACTGATATCTGTTAACCTGGGCAGTGAACCCTTTGCAGGAAGTAGCAGGGACAGCTTGGGATCTTGTGGACACTAATACCCATTCACTTCTATTGGAAGTTGTTAGTTCTCTATATTGCTGTCTCTTATCCCATAACCTTATGCAGTCTCTTGCTAAAATCGTAGTTTGATTCTGGCAGGCCTTTGGAAACTAAAAAGATACCTGTGTAAAGTGACAGTAACCTGGAGGGGTCAATTATGAGTTGATAAGAGGTAAGCTACAGGAAAGGAAGAAGCAATCTAAAGTGAGACAGTTGCCTGAGATGTCATACATTAACAAGGATAGATCTACAGAAAACAAAGTCCCTGAAATTCTCCAAAATGGCCCCTCTCTTAATATCATGGGATAATTCTCATAGAAAGCTGGAGTTCATGGAATCTTTAAGCACTGGACTTTGATCTCTTGTACTTTGATCTCATGTGCTAAATTAAAAGGAAAATGGACATCTTTTTTTTTTTTCTTTTCTTTTCTAGTCTTTTTTGAGACAGGGTCTCACTACGCAGTTCAGGCTGGTCTTGAACTCACTTTGTAACCCAGTCTGGGCTGGACCTTGCAGTGATCCTCCTGCCTTAGTCTCCTGAATGCTAGAATTACACATGTACACCACCGTCCCCGGCCTTGGACATACTTTTTAGGAACAATAAAGTTTGTATTTTTTTTCTGTATTTCTAAATTATTCAAAAAACACAAGAAATGACCTGCAATATTGTCTTTAGACAGCATCTAAAATACTGAACGATATCCCGGGAGGAAGAGTTCCCCAAAACAGAGACAATTAAGCAGAGGTGGGGGAAGTGAAGAGTGAACACCAGTGGTTAACGTTCTAAAGGGCCAGGAAAGTATGCTTTCCTAAGGTGAGAGCCACTCTTGTTTGTGAGAATGAGTAAAACATTCAGAACTTGTAGACAGGAGATGCTTGCTCTGTGGAGGATGCAAGGTTGAGTAGGTGAATCACACAGATGGGCTATGTCAGCTATGGCAGTCTAGTCTTGAGGCAGAATCTCGGTGGAGAAAGAAGGCTTTCTATTGTTAATGTCTCTGGTACTGCCTTCTACTCTTAGTAGAGTGGGAGTAAATTCTAAAGATCATACCTACTGTGACTGAGCATATGAAAGACTCAGTACAACCACTCTAGATTATCCTTTTTAATAATAGTTAAACATTCACCTACCGTATGATGCTGTCATTCCATTTCTAGACATTTACCCAAAACAACTGAAGCCCTAGACAAGATGCTCATTGCAACTTGATTTGTAAGTCTCAAACTGGAGACAATAGAAATGTCTATGAATAAGTAAATAAGTAAATGGATAAGCACACTGTGGTTTAATCTTTAAATTGAATGCTACTCAACAATAAAAGAAATCATACACCCACCAACATACACAAATCTCAAAAAATGGTTTCCTGCCATGTGTATGGGAGGGGGAAGGGAGGAAGGGATTCTAAGATGAATAATCTCTTGGTAAACATGTTTATTGTTTGCATTTGTGGTTGATAAATACGTGCATTGCTTTGCTTTTTATAATAATTTTGCAAGTATATGTAAACAGGAAAACATTCAATTGTGAACTTCAAACATATGATTTACTATATATAAGTTACAGCCCAATAAAACTATTAGAAAATACCATGTAAATAGGGCTGTATTACCTTTAAACTAGAAAATATGGTGACTAGTTATCATTCAGATGAGAGAGGGTATCTTAAATTCCTGCATTGTTTTAAAATCACTAGTAGTCATCAGAATTCTATGATAATAAAGTTTAAGTTGAGTTTGAATACTCTATTTTTAACAAATAATCTTATCTTTCCATAGAACTTCCATGCTATAAGAATTGTTGCAATTTCAGTTTTATTGCTGATTTGGCTGAGGAGATCAAACAGCTCTAAGAGACAAATAGTTTTATTTAGTGTGGTCTGGCTTATAATTCCCCCTGATCTGCCCCATTTTAGGCCCTTAAGCCACTGAGCCAAACTCCTGGTCCTAGTTTTTTGAAGCAGGGTTGCACTATGTAGCTCAGGCCGGCCTTGCACTCTCATTGTAGCCCAAGCTGACGTCGAACTCACAACAGTACTCCTACCTCAGCCTTCGGAGTGCTGGAATTAAAGGTGTATGCCACCACACCCAACTTTTTCTGCCCCATTCTTTTGATGCCTAGAACAATAGGGCTATGATGATAGTGGATGTTTAATAAATGCTTTGTCTTAATGTATGATGGTTCCAAACAATGTATTCTTAGTTGCTACTAAAACATTCGCTAATGGAAAAACTCTTGTACCTGTATAGAATAATTTAAAAATATTAGGAAAAAAGCATTCAAAGTAGTAGACTAGGTAAGTAGTTTTAGAATTTGGATAAATAACTATTTCTTCTAGGTAAATTTAGGACAAAATTTTGTTCTTTTTAGTAAGTTTGATGAAAAACAGGTAGGCATTCATTGGCTTAACTTTGTATAACAAGCAGTAAGCAGCATAAGTTTTGCTGCTAGCAAGATGCAGAGATGTTGGGCAAGTATGCTTTCCTAAGGTGAGAGGCACTCTTGTTTGTGAGAATGAGTAAAACATTCAGAACTTGCAGACAGGAGATGCTTGCTCTGTGGAGGACACAAGGTTGAGTAGGTGAATCACACGTATGGGCTCCATCAGCTACGGTAGTCTAGTCATGGGGCAGAATGACTGTTATTATTTTCTGCTTCTGTCATTTAGTAGTAACAGTACACTCCCTGTAGTGTGGTTGTAAGTATCAATGAAATAAAGGCAAAGAGGTGAATGTTGGTGGCCACATATCTGCCTCTCAGGCTATGCAAAGCTTTCCCCTGCTGCCCCGAAGTTTGGTTGTGGAGGGATCGCAGATGGGGTTTTTATTGGCACTGCTCTTCTGCACCAAAAGAAACTGTCTAACCCAAGGATGCATCATGGTTTATTCTTATCACTAGTCTGTTGCAGTTACGGAGTCTTATCTGAAAGCCTGGACAGGTTACCATAACTCCTGTGCCTTCGAGACCTCTGAACTCCCATTTTGACTTCAAGGTTCTCTGAGGATGTGAAGTTCTGCTTCACTTTTAAGGATATTGAAAGCAGCTCTTTCTACTTTTCCCCCAACTCATTCAGTCAATGCATATGAGCCAAAAGCCAAGTTGAACAATGGTTTACATATTTTCTTCAGGATATTGGCTTTTTCCTAGTTGCTTTAAGGATCCTGAATTCAAACTTTTTGAATTCATAGTTTGAAATTCTGAATCTCTAAATTCAGATAGTTTGGTTTCTATGCATCATGTTGGAAGCTGGTAAATGAATTAAAAAAAAATGGTAGTGAGCCTGGGGCTTTCCTCAGTGTAATCCTTTCTTCCTTGTAGGCTCATCCCTCAATCCAGTATTCCTCAGTGGCTCTCAGAGGCCTTTGAGTAACTGGTTAGTCCAGGAGCCTCCAACCTCCAGGCCACTGAGCAGTGCCAGTCTGTAGCCTGTTAGGAATCAGGTTACATGGTAATAGGTGAGCATCTGGTGAACACAGCTTCATCTGTGGGTGCAACCTCTCCCCATCACTTGCACTGCTATCTGAGTTCTGCTTCCTGTCAGACCAGCAGTGGCATTAGATTATCCGAGGAGCTCAAATGCTATTGTGAGCTGCATGTGTGAGGAAGGATCCAGGTTGCACACTTGTTTGAATCATCAACTATGACTCCCTCATAGTTCCCCCGTAACTCTGTGGAAAAATTGTCTGGTGCCAAATGGATGGAGACCTCTGATTAGTCTTTTGCATTTTATAGTCCTTTTATAGTTGTTCATGGAAGAAGTTTGGGTTCATTTAGCTATTTGATTGTTGATAAAAATGAAAAATTTCTTTTGTTTCTTAAGATTTAGTTGGCATAGATCACTTGAAGTGATTAAAAAATATCTTTCTTGGCCCAAGATGAGAAGATTTTAATTCATATCTCCATATTTAATAAGATATCAGATAATCTTGACACAGCCCTATAATCTAACTTAAAAATTTTTAAATTCTACTGCCCACCTCTTCTCTTATATGCAAGTAAGTTTACCTTTTATTAACAACAGTGTTAAATAGGTAATATCAACAGAAATTTAATTTCTGACTTTTTTTTAAATTCTGTATGATTTCTATCATTTTATTGTTTTGCTTTTTAAAATAAAATAAAAAATCTTGTGAATTTCTTCTTGACTGATTAGAAGATGTAAAAACCAAGAAATAGAAACTTAACAGAAAAGAAAGGAAAGATAAGGGTAAATTCTATTTACCAGAGGAGCAAAACTCCATAGGTTTGAAATTAATAACTAATTAGTCATGAACTTTTCAATGGTAACATTCGGTAGCTCCATAGAGGATCCATATTTTGGCTACTGGGATTCATTTTACACTAGCCTGCCTCTACTGCAATTGTCACTGAGCCAGTTCACCTTCTATCAAGACATTTTCAGATGAATTCTTTTGCTGTATAGATTTCATAACCCCTTTCTTATTATAGTTTGTAAGATGAGAAGAATGTCTAAGGCCGGAACAATTTCCAAATCTCTCTATCTCTCTGTCTCTGTCTCTCTGTGTCTCCCCCTTCTCCCACTCCTTCCCCTCTTCCCATGTGTGTGTATTTCATTGGATTTTGTTTGAGAATTAGTGCAGTTGCATCTCTGCTGGGCTTTTTCTATCAATAGCTAATAGCTCTGCATTTTTATGTGCTGTTTTGTTAAATGGGAAGGAAAATACCTAGTGTACAACTCTGTTTAATTCTTTGAAGATCAATTGAGGCTAGTCTTAGGAAATTTGTAAAATAAACAACACAGGTCTGAAGTTTTTATTAGTTATTTAAAGAGGTAGATATATTGGAAGGAAAGCGCAATCTTTGCCATAAGCCATTGGTTGTTCAATATGGCTGGTGGAGGTGAATGTTAAAAAATGGCAGCGAAACAGTATGAAATGGGGTTGAGTGGATCACAGAGGTCTCGATGGCCAGGCAATCAGGTTTGGGCTTCTGTTCACTAGGGAATGCGTGTCATTGTCTTATGAAGACAGAGGGTCTGCAGGAAAGAAAAATACTATATAGCATTAGGTATAAAGTGTTAAGATGTAACAAAAGAAATTAAGCATTTATTAGTATAATCCAGATGAGAGAAAATGAGGCTCTGAAGTAGGGAGGTGAAAGCAAAAATGAGGAGACATTTGAGAAAGGGAAGTTGATGAGTGAACCAGACAGTCTCACATACATAAAGGAGGATGGATGGGAACATTTGTGTTTCTTTGCTTCTTCTAAGTTTTGATGACTGGAAGAGTTAGGAAGGAACACAGGTGTGGCCCCAAATCTCAAACTTAATCTGCTTCAGTAATTGCTTTTTCTTTCTTTCTTCCTTCCTTCCTTTCTTTCTTTCTTTCTTTAATTTTTTTGCTATACTATTCTAAATGAGATTTTTATGTCTCTAGGCAATTCCTTTTCTCAAATTGCCACTACATATGTGCATTCATTGTTTAAGAACTGCAAGTATTAGATATTCAGTAGTATTTCCATAGCCCATATTTATGAGCCAACATTCCAACTTCCATGTGTTCACTTTTAAACAAAATGCATTTGTAGAATTTTTCTGATACGACATTGCATTACATGTGTAAGGACTAAATCTGGAAAAGTTTAACAAGTAAATATCGATTTTCCAGTTGTGCACAAGGGATTAACATAGGCAACTCCATGTATGTTAATCATCTAACTTTTGGCCATTAAAGTCTCACCACATTTGGAGGGAGAGGTCACAGATGAAGAGGAAGAAGAGAGGCAAGTAAATCATTACCATATTATATGTTGTATAGCCATTAATTTTTTAAAAAAAGACATTTATGTAAAGTCCCCCACACCAAGTATAAATACAAAAGAGCAGCTTTTCCTCCAGAAGACTGTAAGCTTTGCTTTGGCTGAGATGACCTTACATCTGTGTTCTGGATTTTCAGGATTTATGCTTCTGATTATGCCTTGTGTGAATGTTTCATGTCGTTTCCATCATCTAGTATTTCAGTAAAGTGCTGTTTCTCTCTGTTTCAGAAGTGATACTAACCACTGCTCATTGAATAGCCATTCTATGTTAGTTGCTTTAGAACAGAAATTATCAAAGTGGCCCATAGCTGTCAGCAAGAGTCTCATGTGAGAACTTGTTAGAAATGCAAATTTTTGACCTCAAGACTAGAATTAGTGTGTAGAGGCCTGCTATGGATTCTGGTGAACTGCAAAGTTTAAGAATTATCATTTTAGACTTATCTTCAATCACAATAAGTCTATCTCTTAGGAATTGCCCTCTTTTCTGCTGTCAAAACTGTGATGTAGAGAAAATAATTTGTCCAAAGTTGAGCAAGTCTGGGGTCTCAAAAGCAAGTGTTCAAGATACTTCATTACCTCACCTAACTATACATTTGTACTATGCATTGATTGAAGTTTAAATGTAGGCTCGTGTCATAGAAGAGCAACACTCAGTCATTACTCCTGATGTTATGTTATAAAAAGATTTTGTTCCTTCTGCCTGTTTTCTACTTATCTAACGTAGGCCTCAGGATCATTTACCACCCTGTATGTGTGTGGGCTCATGTGCGTGAATATGATCAGCAAACCAATATGCTAGCACCCAGGGGTGTGAGACAAAATGCTAAACTATGCTGTGTGACTAGGATAAATGAGGAGAAGATATCGTTTCAAGTGAAATCATACAAATAATAAAATATTATGCTTTGACAAATTGATTTGACTTTTTTTGCAATCTCTGACAAGTAAATTTCTACTGAATAGCATTAAGAGTTTTCAAAGCTTTTTGATGAAATTGGAACATTTGGCCCTACAACTGAATGAGCCATGGAAAAGTTAGATTTTCAGCTTCTAATTCTCAGCTTGTGCCTCTCTTTCCTTCTAGGAGTTACATTTACTTCTCTTCATTCAAGAGTCCCACATCATGG
>RJWM01034273.1:0-19853 GCA_004363535.1 Dasyprocta punctata | reverse complement strand
GAGAGAGAGAGAGAGAGAGAGAGAGAGAGAGAGAGAGAGAGAGAGAGAGAGAGGAGAGCTGGTTTCCCATCTCATTCAAATCATTTTCCATTCCTCAGGGGGAGAAAGGAAAGTCTGAGAATCCAGCAGAATTAATGCAGGTTACCCATTACTTCATTTTATAATGTTTGGCAAGGAGAACATGTTAAGTCAGTTAAATCTGTTTATTTGGCTCTTTCAAGCATTCCATGTGGATGGGGCCTGGGTTGCAGGGGACAGTGAAATATATTTCTGCTGAGATGTCTTCCTGGAGAGAAATAGGTCTGTTTTATATGCTAGGCTGGCAGCACCTGGATTCGAACTCGTTTACCAGGGATCTGAGGGTTCGTTGAACATCCTGTAGATGAGGGACTCAAGAAATCACTCTCTGACCCCACAGACTGTGATGGGAAATCTGTTTGTGATCACCTGGGTTTAATTCCTGCTCTGCTGTTTGCCAGCAGTGACTTCGAGCAAGTCATGAAATCACTCTGAGCGTCCTGAGGAGAATTCTCAACTTCAGAGGGTTGTTGCAAGAACCTCATGAAACAGCAGATGGGAAAGCGCTTCCCGATCTGCAAGATCATATAACAATGCATTATAAAAATAATTCTGACTGCCCTTGCAGGAAAGTGTGTTTTCCACTAGTACATGTTAGCAAGGAAAATAGAGGATTCGTGGAGTATCTGGATTCTTTGAAGAAAAATATCACCTTCCTAGACCTGTTCCAAATGTCTCAGTCCTTATTTGTTTGTTTGTTTATTCATTTGTTTACTTGCTACATAACCCTGGCTGGCCTGGACCTCACAGTGATCCTCCTGCCTCAGCCTGCAGGGATGACAGGTATGCACCACCAAGCCCTGCCTGCCTCAGCCTCTTGAAGAGTGGGAATTTCAGGCCTGCATCACCTTGCTGGTTCAAAGTGTGGGCCTGCAGGGTCAGATGAGGACCTCAGTGCTCATGACCTTGACATCAGGTGACCATGACCTGGCCAGACCATGTCGGGTGCTGCTGTGAATCACCTCGCTGCTTCTCCACAACCATCAACCCGCTCCAGTTAGCATCTGCTCTTTGGGGAAGAGAAACCATAGAGGTGCAAACAGCACAGTGAAAACGTAGCAGTCAGGAGTTCACACTCAGCTCTGACTCACATTAGAACTCACACCCATAACCTTTCTTCTTTAATCGAGGGAGAAAAATAGGCAAGGATTTCTTTTCCCTCTCTGGAGATCTCAGCGTAGGAACTTTCTTTGCTTTTATAAACTATTGAAAGTTATCCTCCTCATGGTGGATGTGATCAGTATGTACTACAAACATGTACTAAAAAAAGAGTAACCCCAGAATTCCTTAGGATCAGGCAGAAAAATACAGATTGAAAGGGAGAAGGGTGTTGTGCCATGTGGCTGCAATTATTGCAGCCTGTGATGAGCTGGGAGTAGGGGCACCTCAGAGCAGCTGGTCCTCCGGAGGTCGGGGGCTCTTCTGATGAGCTATCGAGACAGACGGTGAAAGAAGGGCTTCTGTTTCCCCGGGGATGACAGCCACTGTACTTTTGGTTTCTAAGGATATCCTTCAGCATGTAACTCAGGACCTGGTGCATAATCAGAGAGGGAGAGAGAGAGAGGGAGAGAGAGAGAGAAAAAGAGACAGAGAAAGAGAGAGAGAGAAAGAGAGACAGAAAGACAGAGACAGAGAGAGACAGAGACAGAGAGACAGAGACAGAGAGACAGACAGAAATGGAGAGCTGTAAAAGTGATGGAAATGAAAACAAAGAATTCTTCTAAAAAAAAAACAACAACTGTGATTTTGCAGCTCTGAGGACTTCTATAGATGTGCTCTGAAAGGGATGGCCTGTTGGCTGTGCTGGGTGGGTGGGGACACCCCCCCTCAGCTCTGTGAGTTTGCAAGTAGCTCAGCCTCCACCTACCTTCTGATCTAATCCACATGTCTGCTGGATTCGCGGTACACCTGGAGGATGCAGAAGAAAAATGAAGCTATTTGGGTTTTCAGGCAGGACTTCTTCTCCTTAGTGATTTTGTCTTATTTTTCTCGTAGTTGTGTTTATAAACAAACATTATAGCCTCGACAAAACTGATGGAGAATGATTATCTAACACAACACAATGATTTATTCCTGCCTAACAGTTTAATTATATATTCTCTTTCCATTTTCAGTTTCTCTCCCCCTCCCACACACACTGGTAACATAGAAGTGGGAACATCTGAAACATGGCCTTTGGCAACCAAGAGTTGCTCTTCACACACACATCTGGATCCCTGGGGGTTTAATGGGGAAAGACGTGATGCTCAGAGGTGCGGTCTTCCCTAGTGCCAAGGAATCAATCCTATCAACGGGAAGATATGCCTGGAATAGCATCCTTGGTGCTTGTTCATTAGTGAGTGGGAAAGACCTGGGATGGACACAAGCATTTCAAAAAGTACTTGGTCTGGAAAAACTGAGTCACTGACCCCAGCTCATAGTGAGGAGATTCTTGTCCAAGTAGTTGATACTCGTCCTTGGTGAAGGAGAGAATGTCCTGGTTTCCATCTTTTACTGGTGCCATGGATGAGTCCCCTTTCCAGAGGATGAGATCCTTCCAGGGGGTCTGTAAAGTTGATACACGGAATGAGCCTCACCCTAAAGACCAGGTGGTCATATCCCTTTTTGCTTGTCTACTTAGTGACTGTCTGAATCGGTCTGTTAAACTGACCGAGCCTCAGTTCTCTGCCCTGGCTACTTCCTAGGACAGTTGTAGGCAGAAATGAAGTCATTGAAAAGACTCTCAAAATCTGCAAAGCACTACGTGACTTCAAGATATCCCTCACACTTTAATTTTCTTTATAATTTTAGAAGGGGAGGTCTATGTTGGTAAATGGAAGATGGAGAGGTGAAGGCACATTTTTATTTGGTTCCAACAGCATTTATGGTAAGACCATATATACTGAGTTCTTTCATGTTGTGTGAGCCATCTTTGATTATTTTGAATTTATTAGTATAGCAAAATAGACATCTCATGTTAGAAGGAGGCATCAGTTATAATTAAACAAATTGGAAGCAGGTATATTTTGTAACTACATTATAGCAAGTGTTATTGGCAAACTTTTTAAATTGATGGTGGTAATGATTAAAAAGTCAAATTATGCCTGCTTTGTATTAGCATTTATGCAGTTATTCTATTTATTTAGAATTACAAAGTTTTAATGACTGAATTACTGTAATTAATTATAATTACTCAGAGTTATATAACACATTCTACTCACTCAACTTACTTCTTCACTGGGTGTAGAGAACAATTATTTCTGTTTTAATTCATGATGTTTGAAAATTTTTCTTTATTTAAATACCTTATAATTCATAGTACCTGGTAAATATTTAAAGCCTTTTACAGACACTGCTTAATTTGATATTCACATAATATGAAGCTATCGTGTTTTTCCTCTTGAAGCAATATGGAAGTGGGACTCTGGTAGTTGTAGTAGCCCATGAACCAAGTTATGGGGACACTGTTAAGTCACATTCTTATATGAGCCCCTTTCTTGTGACCCCTGGTATTTAGCAGGGGACTCGGTATGGATTTGTTGAATGAATGAGTCCAGGACAACCCTGGTTATCCTACGAAGGTTCCACTCTTGTGAGGCTCTTGGGAGAAGAGTCTTTGTGATCAAACGGTAATGGTTCTCTGGAAACAGGAGATTTGCTCTTTCTTCATGCACGCTATTGTTAGCTTTGTAGCTCATTGTTATTTTGGATGCTAGAAAGCTGCACAACCAATTGTGGTTGACCCTCGGTAGATGTGTAGCCCCTCATGGTATGCATTTTGTGTATTGGCCTCTTGCCCACTTAACGATTTATACCTTTTTCTTTATTCTTCTTTACTACCCTTTTTTTAAAAAAAATCTAATTGCATATTTGACGTGACCCTTGTTATTACTGTAAATACATTTGGCAGCAAAGCAGGTTATAAAAAATAGTAGTCTTTTTAACTGCTCTAATGTATTTGGGACAGTAGATAAAGGGATAGAACTTCAAGAATGTGCCATGTTCATACAATTTCTTTCAAATCTTTGTTTTTTGTTTTCATGGTAAAGCAATGACAAGAAATGATGCTTATACTGAAGTTCCTGGGTTCCGACAATGAAAGATCCTATAATTACATTGAAGTTGGACTTGTGATTGTCTTCTTAATGTCAAGAGGCTGTGTGAGAAGTGAAAAAATCATTCGAATAGCGCCTTGCCAAAAAGGTGGCTTGGTTTCTCTGTTGATCTCTGTGTCATGATTTCATCTTTGGAGAGACTTGGCTAAGGTGAGAGTCATCTCTGCTCCCACATCCAGTTTTGCTTTGTTCCCTGGTAGGTTTCAGAAATGTCAATGAATGGAGAACTTATTTCCCATGCTGAGGTCTTGGTCCAGCCTAGACCTTCTCAGGCATTCTTTTGGCATGCCACCTTACCCATGGAGTCCCTAATTACACGTTAGAAATAGCTCTAGCCATAACTTTCACAGAGTTTAAGCAGCTAGGTTTGTAGCTCCAGCAGATGTAGAAGTGACCTCTTGCCTTCTCTCTCTAGTTTTGAAACTTTTGTGACTCCCCCCTCTGCTGGGGACAGGGGACATTGTTTATATGTGAAGCCCCACTTTCAGTTATCCTCATGATTATGTGACTTTCGGTATGTGCTATGTCCTCGCCCTTGGCCAAGACAAATACGTTATCACATTGGACCTTCCTTAGCATAAGAATGACTTTGGAAGGCTGCAAGATTTTCTAATAAACAATAATGAAGGAAATGAGAGCACCTGCAAAAGGAAGGAAAACCTCCAACTGCAGATTAGGAGATAAGACATAACAAAGCCATCCACGTTCTTGTGAATTGGTGGTTCCGTCCAAGAATGCAGAATGCTGTGACCACTTGTGTGGAATGCTTGCCCTGGAGAGCTTGTTCCAACACAAGCCATCCTGGCTGGCCAACCTGGGAGTGTTGTCAAAGCCACTGTCACTCAGTGAGCCCCACAGGCATTTACTAAGTGGGGCTGTGCTGGACCCCTGCTCAGGAGGGAGGGAATGGCGTGCCTGGCACCGATGAACCAGAAATTAATCCTTAATGGCTAACAACAACCATAGCCACTCCTGACCCTTAACTCTCTCTCTTACTGCTTTGCCCCTACTCCTCCAGCTCTAACTCTAAGCCGGTCTTATAGCCATCACCTTGCCATTTAGAGGCCTGTTTCTGCAGCTAGTACCTGTGGCAGGGAAGAGAGAGGCTCTCTTGTTCTTCAAACTGGAGGTAATCTTCTAGTTTTTATTAGTTGAGTTTCCATCCTTCGAAAATAATCCAGCTAAACCAGAGAATCTCCAAGTCCTGTAGCTTTGATTTGTTTTATAGCAGTTTCCCTACCACCAAAAACAAAAAACAAAACAAAACAAAACCTCTCAAACTTGTTTAGAAATTCCATTTTACTTCTTCTAGAACTGATTTCTTCTTCAGCTCCCCATAGAAATAGCAGTCTTTGGGTTTAGGCCATCCGGGTTCAAATTCTTCCTTTCCGAGTTGCTACTGAGATTGGCAGCAAGTTTCTTTAGCTTTCTAAGGTTCAGTTACTTCATCTGTGGGGACGGGGGTGGGCAATGTTAATCACATCCATTTCCCAGGTTTGTTGTGGGGAATCACATGGGAAAAATGCTTTCATCTCTTCTTTCCCCTTCTCATCATTTTTTTCTCTTCTCTTCTTCTTCCACTTCTCTCCCCCCACCATTCTCCCTTCCCTTCCTGTCTCCCTCATCTTCTCCCTTCCTCTCAAATCCATTGTGCTGCTTGGGTGAAGCAGAATCCCAAAGGGCTCAGTAGCCAGATGTTAGATGGAGTATTTGAGTTCCTATTTCCCCATGCGTTTCTACCTCCTGTCACAACCTGTGAAATGAGCCCAGGGGACCCAGGTCCTTGGCTACCAGCACACTCTACCGTTTCCACAGGTAACTAAGACCCAGGTGTGCGGATTTGTGAGGAGCAGGTGAGCAGTTCTCTACTCACTTTTCCTTTTAAAATGAATGTAACAACAGTTGGTCTCATAGAAAGCCAGTCTAGGTTGCAGCAATAGCCATACCTTAGTTCTCAAGATCTTTAGCTTCTTAGAGTGGTGTTCCCTTTGAGACTATGACCATCATGATTACTGAGGGGAAAGATGGACAGGTGAAGAGGGGGAAATGGGAGAAAAAAAAGAAAAGGAAAGGAAGGAAAAAATTAAAGTTTGCATAAGCAAGGTGGTTGGTGCGATTCGAGAATGGTGTGATGAGGAGTGTATAGTTCAGTTTTAGGAAAGGATTTTTGTTTGTTTGTTTTGCAACTAAACACATTGACATATACCAACTCTCCAGGAGGAATGTGATCATTATGTAATGCAAACATGTACTAATAAAAAAGTTAAAATTAAAAAAAATAACACAACCCTGGCTATTGTATTCTGGCCTTCTATTGTTAAGAAGCTGTGATGGAAGAGCTACCCATACAGGAAGGGTGGTGAACACGTGTCTGACTCTACACACGGTCAAGACTACTGGTTTGTATGTTGAGTACTTGGTCCTGCCAATTGCAGTGAAGCCTTAATGTAGCATTGAGAAAAATTTGGAGCACAGTTGAGGTATGCAATGATACACACCTCAGGTAGGGAGAAAAGGAGCCAAGAATGCTCTGGGTACAGTGTGACATACTGGAAGAAGAGGAAAATAATGAATATTCTGTGTTCTGTTCTTGGGATAAGTTGGAGAACGGATGCGGAGGAGGGGCACAGCATAGAGGAGATAGGGCTGCTGATATGAGTAAAAGAATAAAAAGAAATCATTGCATGGCAGGGACTCTGGAGCATACATGAACATTAACTCTTTGTGAGATGGAGTCATATGAAATAGTGTTTAACAGTAGTCTTGCCATGCACCTGTTAATGTTTAACCTCTCCTGAGGTGGAGTCCAGTAATTCAGCCAGACAAAGCTGTTGAGTGGAAAGAGTTTTCTAGGTTTTCCACACACTGTTTCTGTCTTAAGCTATTGATATTTGCAAAGAAAAGAAAAAAAAATCTTTCACTCAGATGTATGGAAGAAACTTTGCTTGTATTTAATTCTCCTGGTAAAAAATTCTTTTAGAAAAATTAAACAGAGGCTCCAAAAGGACTCCCTTGGTTTGGAAACTGTTATGCACGGTGATGATGTAAGTCAAAGGAATAAAGCAAAAATCGGGTTGTTTTTATTTGTACAAGCTCAAATTTGAAGCATCCCTATGTCTTCTTTTGTATCAATTAAGATGTGTTGAAAATGGTTTTCACTTTCCAAAGACTGATGTGTGTGTGTGTGTGTGTGTGTGTGACAATCTAGCTGTTATGTATCCACAGCTTTCCGAAGAAGCACAGTGGGGACCTGTGGAAGGAATGATGTATTAAGCTGCACTGTCGCCTTTCTTCTGTAGTCACTCCTACTTCCTATGTCAAACTGGACACTCGTTCCCATCGATTTTACTTTCTAATATCTTCTTTGTGCTGAGTCCAGGGTCTCAACTTGATTTCCCTCCTTGCCCTATTTGTTCCACTCTTGCTTTTTTAATCTATTGGCCAAACTCCTGCCATAATAATCTTGTTCCCCTGAACTATAGTGGAAACTCTTGGGCTGTTTCCCAGCACCTGCAGGGTAAGGTCCATTCAAAGCCTTCTACCTGGTGTCCACTGCTGTGGGGCCCGCACCCTGCCGTCTAAGCTGCTGCCGCCACATCGCCCCTTACCAGGCTCCTTTCACTCCTTCCTCATCTGGAGCCCATTTCTGCACACCCTCTTCCCACTTCCCTTCATCTTTGCATCCACCAAGTAAGCTCTTAGTCTTCAAGACCTAGTGTGAGCGTTATTCTTGGTCACAAGTTGCTTCCGCTTTTATCTTCGTTTTGCCTGTCCTCGCCTGAGTGAGCTCTGTAAGTTGTCGGCTCTAGGACAACCCAACACAGTTGTTTACTAATGAAATCCTTGGACATCTTTGGGGACATCTTGCACCTCTCGGTGACCCAGAAATTAAAGAACTAAAGCAACGGTAGGAGGTTCCATGAACTCTGTTCCAGCACTTTGATCACTGTCCATTTGGGCTCATTGGTTTATATTTTAAGTTTTTCTCTGATTACATGATTTCTTCACCACTGATGGCATTATCTGTTGTTCTTACTCCCTTCCATCTCCCTTTCTAAATTGTAGTCTTTCTGAAAGTGAGGGTAGAGTCCTCCTGACTCAGAATCCCCAGTACCTAGTCTCAACTCTGGAATACAACATGCAGTGTTAGGGGACAGAACACGGTAGAAAAGACAGCGAACTGAATTCGGGTCAGTTCTGACCCTCTCACAACAGTGATTCTCCACTGGGGTGAGTTAGCCCTGCACAGGGGCATTTGACAGTGTCTGCAGATGGTTTTGCCTGTCACAGCGTGGACTTTATGTTGGGGTGGGAGTGCTAGTGGACGCTAAATGAGTTGAGACCAGGGTTGTTGCTAAATAGCTTACAATGCACAAGGTGTCCTCCTCCCTGAATTATCTGGCCCCAAACTCCTTCTTTGGCAATTAGTTCCTTTATTCTGTGCTCCCTGACACTGGGGTCCCATCCTCTCTTTAGTCAATGTTTGTTTGTCCCCACTTTTCTCTGCGTGGTTCTGGAGAGGCTGTACACAGGAAGAGATGCCAGGTGTCATTTTCTCTGCTCTCTCTTCCTCTGTCTCTCTGTCTCTTCCTGAGTCTCTTTAGGAGGTCACTCTCACCTCTATCGCTGTTCCTCTGAGGTTAAGTTTGCTTTCTGATTTATTTACCTAAAAGTGAAGGTTTGCAGACCATGTGTAAGGTCTGAAGTTTACAGGAACAATAGGACACGCTCAAGACAGCACTTGGGGGTCCAAGGGAGCTCCAAGGACCTGGACATTTGATCATGCCCAGGGGACAGCAAAGCACCTGTTAGGGTATGGAAGAAGGGGCTGCCGGCCTGGCTTGTTTACGTGGAACAGGACAGTTGTTTCCCCCACCCGAATGGCTGCTCTTGTTTTATCTTTATGTAGCCACTATTCCTCTATTTTCCCTGCAGACCAACTAAACTCATTCTTGGTGTGATCTTTGTTTTGGCTTTTTTTCTTTCTTTCTTTTTTTATTTTTTTAAAGTTTCTTCCAATGAACTCTTATTTTGCTGCATAATATCAAAATATTTTCTTCAAAGACAATTTCCTTTAAAAATAAACTGTTATCATTAGAGAGGCTATGTTCACAGCTGCTAAAGGCATGATTAAATAATTATCCTACGGGGAATTGAAAGGCAATCTCATAATATAGTCTTAGAACACAAAGAGAAAATCGAAGGAAACATTCCAGTTAGTTAAGAAAACTTTTAATCAAATGAAGTGTTTGAACTCTATTTGGTTTCTGTAATTTTTTTTGGCAACTTTCTGTGTGTGCATGTTTTACTTGGTGAAGGTTTATAAGAGGTTATTGTAATACAGTTATGAGCTTCCTGAGAGTTTGGGTAACCTAATTACATACAAAATAGCTTTGTAAACAGTTACCCTAAGTGTTTTGATATGTGCCTGTCTTTATCTTTCCTGCCAGTCTCTGTGTAGCTCTTTTTGAGGGGCAAGTTATTAGTCTGACAGGAAATAAGAATATTTTAAGCAGAACTCCTAACTTCTTTACGATTACAGAGTGCCATGGGCTCCTATAGCCTTCATGATTATAGAAGCTATGACTATTTTTGAACTGGAGAGGCTGGAGATTTCCTAGTGACCAGCAGGTAACTTCTGGAAGTCACTGAACCCCTCTGGGGCTTAGTTTGCCTCCTCTGTGGACTAGATACAACATTCCCACTTTTGCGGCTTGTGCCAGGATTATAGCTTACCAGTACGATGCCCTCATGACAGTACAGGGCAGTCCCTGACACCTTTGATCAATACCATAATAGCCATGATCAATCCCACAGTGTGCTGGCTATTCAAAGAATATTTGCTTTTGATACAAAGTTTTCTCTTTGAAACTGATCAGTGTCAGAGCTATGAAACAGGAATTTGTAAAAACAATTAGTAGAATTTCTAAGGCTACAAATGGACAGATTCTAAGCTGAACAATATTCTTATGTTTTTGTTTTGCATGAAGGATCTGTTGATTTTTCATGAGAATTCTAATTTTTTTTAAGCACCCATAGGGTGTGGAATCCTGTACTAATACTGCAAATTAGAACAATTTATATGCCTGCAGTTGTCATACAATGTAAATCCTTCTAGGAAACTGTAGTTGGATGATTATAAATATTATTCTATTGCCAGTCCAAGACTTTAAATAATTAATTTACCTGTGAAATTTAACAAAATTTAAATACATTCAGGATATCTGATATAGCCTTTGAACATGTTGAATTTTTCATGTCCATTTCTTTCAATTAGATGAGAAAAAGCTAATGCAGTCTGTTTGATAAAGCTGTATTAAACTTTGAAAAAATGACATAGCTTAGAAAGCATTCCTCAAAGTTTATGAAATGATTTCAATTTTTTGTTTTACTGTGACTCAGGATATTTTAATATGTGTATATAAACCTATTTATGTTAAAAGCACATTTTGAGTTTTTATAGCAGCATATCCTTTGAAGCTGTGGCACTGGTAAACCATTTAGTCAATTCATATTACAGTGCTTAAAATGCCTTTCCAAAGCACATTTTATTTTCTTGAAAATTTGAATTTAACTCAATGTTTTAGATGTCATTTTAGTATTTATCTTGTAAAGTTATATTTAGTGTTAAAGATGGCTTTTATTATTAAGTCAATAGACCCAAACAATCACAAACTAGTGTTTTAAGTACACCCATATTTTTATCGTTTGTATCATAGCTGTTTATGAGACTTAGATTGGAAGTACATCAAAAAAAGACAACCTTGCATCCATTCATACACAACCTTACAGGCACATGGGGTATTCAAAGATGAGATGAAGACCCTTATTCAGCAAACAACTCGTTCAGATTCTAAAAAATGGGAATAAAACCAGTGGCATGCAGGTGAGGGAATCAACCGTCTTCAGGCTTATGGCTTTGTGTTTTCGTCTTAGCTTTGAATTGAACTTCTGCACAGCATCTGATCTGGATGAAATGTCATATCTGAGACTGATCCTTATCTCCTAAACGTTTCCTTTGTTTCTTTGATTCTTTGGGCTTTCCCTTCTTATTTTATTGTGAGTGGCCTAGAGCTTTGATCTTGCAATGAGCTCTGGCTCACAGCACAAACCTTTGCTTTGGTGTGACACGCAGAGGGACACGGGGATACTCAGAAAATCTAAATAGACAAGAGGTTACTTCTTCCATGGGAAGGGCTGAAGGCAAATGGGGTAACTTCAGAATTGATTGTCTCCCATTACATTATGGGAAACTGAAAATTCACACGGGTATTTTAACATTAAGAAAGCACACCTGTGAGAACAAGTTTGATGTACAGTATCGATCAGTTTCTCATTTCACTCACAATAGAGTCTTGAGCTCAAGAAGTAAAATTTCCCCTTTTGTGTTGCTGCAGACATCAAATACTTTGAGTCATAGTTCTGATTCCAAATTCTTTCGTGGTTCAAAAATTATTTAAAGAGTTTTTGCAGCTGTACATTAAATATAAAAATGTTAATATGGTGAGCACAAAATTACACAGGTTTTTAAGCCTAACTAATAAGAAGAAATGTCAAATGCATAATAAAATGTAAGTTATAATTTTGATTGTGTGTAAGATTTCATATTCCCTATTTAAAATTTTCTTACTTTAAACAAAAAAGAGAACTAAAATGTTCTGAATCATGTATTTCATTTTATCTACAGTATCAGAAAACACACAAATAATCACCTATGAGAGGAATGTATTTAGGCTGAGAGATTCCCTGTGTGTATTAGATACTATGGTGTTTCCCTAAAATTCGGGGTGTTATAATACAGTGTCTTATATTCATAACTCCAAAGGTGCTATGGGAGAACTTCAAAGGGTTTCCTTTTTCACCAAGGTCTACTAATAAGTGAATTATAAACATGTAAGTAGTGGCTTATAATGTAATTTTCTTAGTCTGTGTATTTTTTAAGTAGAAAATGAGCGATGAATCCTATGTAGCTGTGTGACCATACTAATGGCAAGTTTATAATTGTGATGTTTAAGCCAGTAGTTTTACATCCCTCAAACTAAAATCAACCAAGAAACTGAAGTTACCTATTTAATAAATTAGTAATTAGAATGGGAAAACTTTATTCACCAACATTAGACATCTCCCCTCTTTGACTAAAAGTTTTTGTTAGATTTGAGGGAATATAACTGAAAGAGTCAGTTTAGAAATATATTGACTAACAATTTAAAACTGGGTGGTGGGAGAAACAGGCTTGTTACTATGACTACTATGTCAGCTTTTCATTCTATCAGAGACTTGTTATACCACCCTTTGTTTATATGTTTTATGCACATACTTTTATTTTTTTTTAAAAGTGGTACTCATCTGCTAGCTACTAAACAGGCACTGAACTTTTGTCCAGTGGGTTCATAACCTGAATTCAAGTTGTAGGTAGTGTTTGTAATTCTAAAAATGCCAGCATTTGTCATTGTGAATTATGTTTCCTTTAGGAAATTCCTTTACCAAAGAGAGGCAGTCATTTTTGACACTAATCAGATGCCTCTGTGCTGACCCTCTTGCTGAATGAGGCCAGGCTTTCTAGGTTATTAGTATTTAAAAAGAAATAACCACTCAGTGTAGCATTTCAGTAAATAATGACCTACAAGACCTATTAGGCATATTCCACAATTTTTCCCACCCGCAGCAATGATTAACTTAGAAAACATTACAGGGCTTTTCTTGTGTCAGCTGAGCAAGAGCTTGTAGTTCTTCATTCACATTTTTTACTTAATCCCATGGCTTTGAATTCTTTGCCTTGTAAGTTCCTATATATAAAGATTAGAAACTGCTTCTGGCTATGCCGAATTACATGCTTTTAGATGAAATTCAATCCATTGTAAAAGGATCTGTTCAGAGCAACACTATCGATTCCTTGTTGAGTTTGGATGACACAGAGAAGAACATTGGTTAACTGGGAACAGAAACTGTGTCACCCAATTTAAAAAAGCTGTAGCAATAATTTTAGGAAAGACTAGAAAAATTAAACACCAGTGAGTTTATTTAAGCCTTTTAAGGAAAAAAGGAAATACCGGAAGATAATTAGAAGCACAGGGCTAACTTTACCTCTGGAATGTCTTTGACTTGCCTGCCTTTTACATAGGTTAGATCATTTTGAGGGTTGGGGATTTGAGAGAATTTTTGGTATTTCAAGAAATGATAGGCTTTTGTGTTGCCTAATACTCATCTTTGTATAAAATAGGTTAAAATAAATCTCTAGTGGTGAAGAAGGAAAAATATTTGGGTCTCATGAAGTATTGGAAATTGTGTTCTTCTTGCTTCTTTTTCAAATAGATCAGGTTAAAAAATTTGGGGAATTCCTGAAAACTGGTTTCTCTCCCAAATGATTTATCTGACTATACATAGGCCAGAAGGGGGACTCCTCTCTGAGACTTAAGATGAGACTTGATTCTTGGTAGGAGAATTCCAGACAGAGAAACACTGAAGTCTGAGGAGGTAGGAGGAGATAGTTACTCAAGTATTTCATTTATTCATGTAGCAGGATTGTAGGTTTTTTTTTTTTTTTTTTTTTTTTTTTTTTTTTTTTTTTTTCTTATAGAGCACAGGCATAACTCCATAGACAACCTCTGGAAAATTTGTTAAAGGGTCACTTTCACTTAACAGTAACAAATTCTTTGAGTCTCTGAATTGTGTGTATTTATACCTTGATGACCTTTTCAACTAACAGACAAGGCAAAGCAAGCCCAAAGACCTTCTTTATTGTTCTGTGTCCTTCTCTGCCTTTCACATCTTATTTTCTTTCCAGATGCATTTAGCAGATTTTTGTTTTGGTTTGTGTAAATGAGTTTAATCTCAAAGTAGCCATGACCCTCCCACTTCTGAGAGCATTCTTAATGGATAACCCTTACTTCCTTATTTCCCAGTCTACTCCCTTTTAATATTTGCTGTTCCACTGTGTTTAACATCAGCAGTGGATGGTT
Organism: Dasyprocta punctata; assembly: GCA_004363535.1. Lineage (NCBI taxonomy): Eukaryota > Metazoa > Chordata > Mammalia > Rodentia > Dasyproctidae > Dasyprocta > Dasyprocta punctata. The sequence continues at coordinate 5,722 of RJWM01034273.1, read as the reverse complement.
CTCAGGAGTCATTCAAAGATGGGAAATGAGTTTTTTTTTTTTAATTGACTTGGCTGGAAGGTGCTCATATATAAAGGATGCTGGGAAAAGAAAATGAGCAGACATCCTAGGGAAGTGAAGTAATCACACTGGGCAAAGGGTGGTTCCGGAAGGTTCCATTCAGAGTGGGTTTCAATATTACACAGCATGAATCTCCCAGTTCCTGGCTTAGTGCCTTGTGACAGAAAGGGCTTTGTAAATATTTAATCCTTTTTCTATGTGCTTCTCCCATACCCAATAAATATTATTGACCAGTTGAATATTTGGTTCTGGAAGGCTCTATAAAAGAAGGAAAGAAGAAAGGAAGGAGGGTAGGAAGGAAGGAAAAAAAAAGGAAAGGAGGGAGAGAGGAGAGAAAAGGAAAGAGAGAAAAAAGAGAGAAAGAAAGAAAGAAAGAAAGAAAGAAAAGAAAAAAAGAAAAATTTCCCTAAAAGTATCATGGCTTCATTCAGCCAATACCCAGATTTCTTGGACAGATCACACTTTTGAAGAGGAAATGGGAAATACTGGGCTGAGGAAAGCTGAGTTTCATTTGCATCAAACTTATAATATTTGACTAGGAAAAAACCCAGCTGAGGGGAAATTGCTATCACTAGAATGAGGCAGAATGGGGAGCTTCGAGCAGCCGGGCCTGTGACTGTACTGTCCATTCCCACTTTCCAGAGTGTGTACTTGCAGAGGAGATGAATGGGTTATCCTGCAGACCACAGCTGCCAAGTCTTTGGCTTGTTCCCTTTTATGTCATTTGTATTAGATTTGAAATTTGCTTTGAAAGCACAGGAAGAAAGACTCTATATAAACCAAATGGCCATTGTTTTCACTAATATTATTATGTCACACCCAAGCCCCAGTCCCTCCCAGACAACAATTGAACCAAAGCAATATCTGTCACATGATGCCTGAGGTCAAATTAGTTCATCTCTATGCCTCTAGCTGAGCTTCATAGAAACCACTGAAGTAAAGGGAAAGGAGTCTAACATTTCTTTGGAGGCACACATGTAATAAGAATCCAATCTCCAGTGAGAAGACAGAGAGAGAGAACATCATTCCACTTCCTCCAAAGGTGTACATATGCTCAGAGGTAGACAGTCTCTGGCTCATTTTTTTTTTAATTGGATGAGGTTAATAGAAAAAATTTTAGATTTCCAGGTTGATGTGAAGAGGAAGGGTCTGTTCTCTGAGGCACAAGGGCTTTGTCTGTAACATGGTCACTGGTAAATCTTAGATACAGCAATAAATTCTAGAGGAGTTTACCCTGAATTCTAATACAGTAGGGGCAAATGAGAGGCCATAAATTTCATGCCTCCTGAAAGTATCCTAGGGTAGATAAGGGCCCATATTTTGGACTTCCCAGATGTTTTGGAGCTGTGCACGGCTCTCACCCTAATATGCCACCAGATCTCTAGGTTTTCATCTTACATAGCAGATATTTTTCTGGTGTCATTATGGGTCAGGCTGGGGTCAGAGAGACAGAATTTCTGCCATCCTGGAGTCCCTGTATTTTGGGCTGAAACAGTTATCAGTTAACAAATGAGAAGTGTCACACTCTGAAACACAGTGCTCAGACGATAAACACTACAAACAATGCCAATGAGGAGGAGGAGGAGGAAAAAGGAAGAAAAGGAAAAAGAAGAGAATTCAAGAAATGAATTGTGATGTAGAAACCAAGGACAAACCAAAACTTCAGAAATTCAGGGACCACAAGAATCAGCAGAAAAGAGCCAGCTCAGTTGTGAGAAGTCGGTGTCACTGAAGATGCCCCCTCACGTGGTGTTGGTTTCATGAATGATACAAAGCAGAAATAAGAGGAAGAACCAAAGTTTGTGCGGGTGAAGACACTGACTTTTATTTACATCTGCTGAGGTAACTGAGTCACATGATAACCACACAGGCCAGAAGAAGATCCCCAAGCATCTGATGAGGGCCAATGGAACCACATGGTTAGTGTCCCTCCTTTGATGAGATCCCTCCATTGGTGATTGTGTGGCTGCTGAGCCTGTTGTATCAGCCAGTGTTTTATAAGATATACAGATATATAAGGAATTATAAGGTTGGCTTACAGTTGTCAGCCACAGAGTCAGATGAGGAAGTGTTCATTGGGTATCTGCACACTGGAGGCTGAAGGTTTCAGTTCAAGGTCTGGAGCTCACTGCAGTGTCCCATGCAAGTCTGTATCAGGAGGTCGATGGTTCTGCAATGGAAGGCTGAAGAGTCCTCTATGCCAGAAGGCTGAAAGATCCAGCGAGGAAGCCAAAGAGAATGCGTTAGAAGCTAGGAGATGACATCCAAGTTGAAGGCAGAGACTGGCGCTCCTCTGAAGAATAGAAGAACAGTCTGTACTCATTTCCCTTTTATACCATCCAGGTGGCCAGTCACACTAGGGTGGGTTCTCTACACCCTATGGTACAGACAGCTGCCCTAGGGCAGGTCCTCTCCACCCTAGGATGTAGAATTACTGAGCCAATTTAGTTGAGCAAGAATGACAGGATAAGTATATTCTAAGTGAGAGGGTGTATTTTGAGGGGGATTGATGGCGATGTTTTACTGAAATAATTTTTTTTCATGTAGACATTCCCAGGTCAAGGGATGACAGCAGTTTAATTACCACAGAGTATCACCAGGGGAGAACTTGTGTCCATATTGCTCAATCTTCTAGTCATGTAAGAGGAGCCAGCAATCTCAATTTTTCTGTGAAATGTCATCACCAAAAAATTTCATTTAAAAAATGTGGCTATCATATTTTTAAAACACCATGAGGACCAAACAAACTTATCTTGGTCTAGACGTGGCCCAGGCCTGTGGTTTACAGCTCTAGCACCACTGAGAACGATAGGAATCATATTGCTTGGAAACAGTTTGATGAAGAAAATGCTTTGGGGAAAAATTACCCTAAGACCATGGTCATGTGCTCCTTTGGTTTATATCACTTCATGAATGTGCTAGAGACTGTGATATTCCAGGCAACAGCATTCGGTCCTCCTAATGCTTGGCTGGGGTCTCTCGTTGGCCGTCTGCTGCCTTCTCAAAGGAGATCCCTAAGTCCTTGCATTAGTTCCAAGATTCCAGAAATCTTCCCAGCATTACTGCTCATGCTTAGTTATTTTGAATCAGTGGAACACATGTGAAATATTTTTGTGTGGATCTTTTTCTCTGCTGAGCAATGTGGGTACCAGCCAGGTCACACTCTGAGAATGACTACAGGCAACAGTACCATGTGATCCCTGGAGTTGGCTCGCTTTGGGCCTAAGTATGTTTAATTAAAAGCTGCAGGGAGGGGTGGAGAACTGTGGCCCGATAGGACTCTGGGAAGAACAAAAAATGGACTTTTCACCCCAGCCAATGTAGAACGAGTTTCCAGGGCGTGACCTGCAGAGAACATCTGTGACCTTCTTTATTTGAGACGTTCCAGAAAGAGGCTATGGCTTTGGCTGCCACCACCTGTTGAGCTGGTCAGCAGGAAGCTTGGGCTGCCAGGAAAACAAGGGAAGGAACAAGAAAAGCTTTTTTTCCCCCAGTTTCTCCAGAGGCCTCCGGGCCTGGAGCTGATTGGCTAAAAAGACTACTTTGAATGGTCTCCTCTTTCCTAGTCAGTATTAGTTATGGTAGGCTGTACGATGCTGTAACAAGTAAATCCCGAAATCCCAGTGAGTCAATCTAACAACAGTTCATTTGCTACTTAATGTCCCAAGAGAGAGTGGCTTCTGTGGGACTCTCATCCACGTGCTGATTCTGGGGGATCCAGTTTCGCCCTGGAGCTCCCTGCTGTCCTCTAGGGCTTTCATGTGATTTTCCTGGGATGAATAAAGAGGGAGGACAGATTGACACATTTTAGAGAGAGGTCCAAGAGTAGCAACCTTAGCTTCTGTCACATTTCCTTGTCATGAATTTAGGCCCAGGAAGCCGTTCGCCCTCCATTTACCCTGGAGGATGAGCCAGTCTGTGTTCATTGTCTGAGCAGAGGAGGGAGAATTGTGCCGAAGTGTTTCTCTCTTCGAGGCCTTCCTTTTTCTTGCCCTCTTTTCTTCCATCTTCCCTGAGCTGCTTCTCTCTGTAATGCTCCAACCACAGGAGCAAGGGAGCCCAGCTGATAAATAGCTGGCAGCTTGGCTTCCCATGAAGCAGGTCTTCAGATTATCAGGGAAAAAACAGAGGTCTCATTCAGATCAGAGCACAAGAGCTAATTTGTCTCCAATTAGCCTGTGGCTAATTTCTCACTTCAGGCAATGGAACTGTCTCCCAACAACTTGCTTCCTTCTTTGCCTCAATAACTCACTAACTCTAAACCCATAAGAAGACAGACTTACAGAAGATGTATGCAGACCATTCCAGTTCAATATGCACGTAGATTCCCTTAATCTCTTCCACCAACGGAGACAAACAATTTAATTCACTGATTCTTTGCATTTCCAAAGTGGCTTCAATCAGAGGACTGTGTGATGCTGTACAGAAAGTCAAGAGATTTCATTTGTCCTAGTGAGTTCCTGAGGTAGTTGAGCCAATCTAAATTCTAGACTTACAGGGGGAGAAATTGAATCGCAGTACAGTTAAGTGGTTTGCCTGTTGTCATTCTTATAAGTAATTATTGCTGGAAGTTCTTAAAATTTGTTTTCATCTAATTCCCCAGTCTCACTGTCTATAAGCAAATAGTTGATGAAATCAGGTCAGAATTTCTATTTAACCCCTATATATTGTTCCGACAAACATGGAAGGTATATTCATGTTTCATTTGGTTTAAATATGTGCTTTTAAATCACTGCCATTCAAAGCCTTTTGTTCTAATTCGGAAATGACCAACACATTTATACTCTATATTTTTTATATTTAAAGGGTTCACTCACCAACGCGAAGGACTGAAGGCCACCAGGTCATGTTAGATGTGTCAACCAGTGGCTCCTGCAGTTTGTCATCCTGGTTTCGTGATGAGCGTGTTTCTATCAAACAAGCCTAAACAATGCACCTGACTTTCGAACGCAATTTACAAAATCTTGGGAAGAGGTGTTTCTAATGCAAACTGCTCATGTAGGGCGGCACTGATACACTAACCAAGTTAGGTGAAAAATGACTACTTAATGCACAATATATAGGATAGTTATATAATGAAGACAGACTGTCAAGTGGGCTGAGAGTGACATCTTGGGGGAGGCTTTGTTGATCAGATGCAGTGAATCTGAGATCAATTAATTTTGCTTTGAAGTTTGTTCTTGGTCCAGATCTTCAATAAGAAGGTGGTTTCCAAATCACTGGTCTGTGAACACTGCTTGTGATTAATTACCCTTTTATAATCTTAGGAATTCTGTTCTTTGCTATCTTTTGAATAACTCAGACTCCACAGGGAGTTGTATTTTGGCTGATATATTTGGAACTGCTAATAAACACCTACTTCCTGTTTTTCTTACTACTGTGTATAGCAAATTGTAAAATTACTTGTATTGCCATCTCTCTTCTTGGTGTGTTTAATCAGCCCTGATTTATGTTGTGGAATAATCTCCATCAAAGAGTCTTTGCCAACAAAGTCCTCATGGTTTCAAAATGTAAGATACTGTATCTTACTATTGCAGTATAAACTGGAAGGATGATAGGAAAAAGTATTCCATTTCATCACCACAGAAAAATTGGAATTTTACTATCTTGAGCCCCAAATAGCTCTTGGGAAGAAGTTTAGATTATTTTTAGTATTTTTTTT
>RJWM01034272.1:0-19840 GCA_004363535.1 Dasyprocta punctata | reverse complement strand
TTATATTTGTAATCCCATGGAGAAGTTGCTGGAATTCTAGTGAGATAAGTCCAATCTACCACTTCCAGTGCAACGCACAGCAAGAATAAAGAAATACATACAGTTATGGGGAGCCAAGGGGCCCCAGGTCCAGCCAAGACGGTGGTTCACCGGAACAAAGGCCTCACCCAGAGCCCTTCCCAGGTTTTATTAATTCTCCATGAGGGGAGTGGCTCAGGCATCAGTGAGAGTGAGAGTGGTGGGAAATACGTGACTGCCATGACCACAGTGAGCTGGGCTGTGTAGGTGGCCTGAGGTCACCTCCGCAATATGCAAAGGGCAGGAAATGTCAGTGCCTCAGTTCTGATGTACAATCCTGTTTGCCCTGGGACGTAACAGCCTCTTTCCCAAGGTTTGGTCCCAGCTGACAGCATGGAGCACGGCTCTACATTCTGGCCCAGCTCAACTAGGTATTTAGGGAGTCACTGGGCGGGGTACCACTGACCTGTCACTTTGCTTCAGAGATAGCATCAGCTCTTCAGCCAGCCCAGTTTACATTGCTTAGAGCTGATTGAAGGGACAAAGAAATATCCCAGCCAGCTCTGTACATATCAATACGTGGAGGTAGGGCCAAGTTTATCCAAAATGGAGATAGGTGTTCTTCTTTTCAAGGAGAGTCGTCTGAGTGGTTCCCCACAACTACCATGCAAGTCAGGGAAGGAGACACAGTTCCTGTCAGTGGGATGGGCTAAGAAACAATATCCCCAAAAGAAGAGGGATGCATCTCCAAGGAGGAGCAGAGGGGCGCTACACAGACAAACAACAGATATCCACTATGAGAGAAGCAACATGACACACAACAGTGCGTGCCACTGTGCAGTTCTAATTACAGTTACCTCTGGGAGCCAGGTGCACGCCTTTCCTCCTGGTTAAGTTTCTGGCACCTCAGAAATGGAGACAATGCCTTAATTACAGTTGTGTCTCCTGTACCTAGCACAGAATCAGGTACATATAAGGAAGGCAGTGAAAAGTATGCACTGGGTAAGTGAGTGACTGAGGAATCATCAAAGCTTTCTTTAGTTCTGCTCAATGCTTCTTTTTCCAACTTCAAATATTCTGTAGTTATGGTCTGGGAAAAGTGATACGACGGCCTTCCAAGAGTCTCCAAGAAATTTGGCTTCTGTCTCCTTCGGTATTTACATCTTCAAATGGTCTCACCGAGATTGCCCATTCTCCTTTGCCTTGCTTGGCTTCTTCCACATGTTTCCAGGTCTCTATTTATAAATTGCACTTGAGCCCAGCTCTCAGGGCCTTTGTCACTGCCCCCCTCCCAGGGGCAGCATGCTCTGGTTAACCTGGACTGGCTTTCAGAGAGGCACAGCTGCTCGTCCCAATGCGGTATGGCTCCGACTAATCGCTCCTCAATGAGGAGGCAGTCTTTTTTCCAGTTGCCCATTTAGCCACTACCTCAAGGACAGAGGGTCATTTAGTCACTGCCTCATTTAATGCAGGGGCCACCAAAGGAAGTGACTAGTCAGAGTCACAGACTAACCCTGTCTGACACTTTGCCAGTTCCAAGTTCCCAAGCCACGGCTAAGCACTGGACAATGTTCCCCAAGCCCTCAGGACTAGACTCAGACCATTGCTTGCCCTTGGGAGACTGAAGCAAATCCCTTCCTGTGAGGAAGCAGTGTGCTATGCTGAGGTCTCAGCCCACGAGTTGCACAACATGAAAGGGATTAGAATGCTAAAAACGGCATTTGCACCTGAAAGGGCCTTGGTTTGACTCCAAAACATCCCTGGAGCTCATTCATCAAGGATCACCTCACAGGAATAACTAAAGGAAATCTCTCAAAGTAACTTATTTGCAGTTGTATAAACTTTAGAGTTAAAGGCTGGGGTGCAGAGGACTTGCCTAGCACGGGGCCTGGGCAAACAAACAAGCAAAGAAATCGTGGGGGTGAAGGCACCTTGACGAGAATCTAGTTCTAAAGCCTTGGTTCCCGGGAAGGAAACCAGATCTACAGTGACTCAGACAGATCATTGCCACGGTGTGTGCAGACCCTCACCTTAACGCGGCGTGCGCTCACTGGTGGAGAAAGGCAGGGCGCGGAAGGTGAGCACGCGAGGCCACACGCTCTGTGACTGCATCCAGCCCCCCAAGCATGCGATCGACGTTCTTGTTTCATTTTACAGTGAGGGAGCTGAAGCACAGACAGCGAGTGAAGCGCCATGGTTGCACAGTGCTGAATGACACACTGGGAATTTGAACTCGCACTTGTTTCCGTGGTCTCTGTTTTTATGAGAATGGAAATGTACAGAATTAAAGTAGAGAAACTGTTAGAAAACCTGGGCTCTGGCCTTAAATCCAACCCTAACAAGCCAAGTGGCCTGGGCAAGCCCTTTCCATTCCTTTGTGACTTAATTTCCTATTCCATCGGTGAAGGAACTGAGCTACCATGGCAAGGTGACCGACAAACGTCCCGCCCCCCCGTGCTGTGGCCAAAGCAGACGTGACCACAAGGTCAGGACAGCATGTCCTTCTGAGAGCAAATTGGCTTCGAACCCAGTGCTTCACACAGTTGCTCCCATCTATTGCAATTGTCACAAATAAAGCTGACCCTAACCCTAACCCTAACCCTAACCCTAACCCTAACCCTAACCCTAACCCTAAGCCACCGCACACCGGTCCACTGCGCTCTCAGGGTGCTCCCTGCTCTGTTTAGCTTGTGCAGACTCCGGCCCTGAGTTTCAGCATTCTCTGTAGGGCTGAAGGAAAATAGGAGCAGCTTATCTATGGTTCCTCAGAACGAAATCCTGCGGGATGCAGGGCCCCACTGCCCTGCTGCCCGGTCCTGGGGCTGCTCCCGGACCCCAGCAGGGGGTCTGCCACCAACACAGTTCCTTCCCTGTTCTCCCTTGACTCTGGTCCACACAGATGATAATCTCTCCTCTCCTGACATGACTGGAATCTCCTGACATTCCTCTCATATGAAATGAATCGCTATTTCTGAAGTGGTTTAATAGCCGCATTAAGGCCGCCAAACAGTTGCATGGAAAAACACCACGGTCCTCATATTGCTGAGCGGCTTCCAGGCGGAGGGCTGAGCGAGGGCGGTGGGGGCAGCTGGTCCGAGGGATTTCTGCGGAAGGCACCCAGAAACACCACGCTCTGCCAAACTGTTAGGCCTGTGGTGAATCCAGGACAGGGGGTGACGCTGGGATGGGAAGTCAGAGCGACGCCGACACCTGACAGGGAGCTGACAGCCACACCAAACGCTCTGGAGGGGTCAGAGGAGCCGAGCCGCTGCCGCTCCCCCGGCGGCCTCTGTCTCGGCCTCAGCCGTGCCCTGGCCCCTCAAACAGCCGGCTAAGGCCGCCGGTTCTGCCAACAGCCACCGTGAAGGAAAAGGGCAGTCGCTTCTTCGGCACGTCTATTTGAGTCGAGGGTCACATTGTCCCAGACTGTCAGCCAGCGCTGTGGCCTTGGCTCGGCCCTGGAAGGTGAGCCGGCCAGCGGTGGGGAAACCCTGCCGGCCCTGGGAGGGAAGCAGATGCCAGGCGAGGCAGGAAGCGCAGAGGCCCTGGAGCTGTGTGAACGGGCAGCCACCTCCTCACCGAGCCCGGACGCCACCGCGCCGCCACACGGGGTGTGTTCCTTGGTCTGTCTCACGCCCCATTTTCAAGCTAGGCTACTCAACAAGGAGACAGTGGCAGAGACCGTGAGGATTCACAAGGTGACTTCATCAAACAAACAACAGCACTTTTTCCCGGAGACTTCACTAGAAGGTCCAGATCTGTCTCTCCCGTTTCTCTAATTCCGCTCCCCCAATGTGCTATCTTTCTGCAGCAAGGTTAATTCAATCTGTTCCCATTCTTACCAGACTCCGTATCGCTTAGTGGGAAGAGCAGGAGCTCGGGAACTTGTTGAAACCGCCCCCGCAGACCCCCGAATCAGAGACGCGGGAAGTGGGGCGCGGCGGTGTGCTTCCGGACCAGCCTCCTGCATAATGCTGATGCCTGCCCAAGTCTAAGCCGCTTGCTTCTCAGCACAGGGAGTCCTTTCCCCCTGCCCAGCTCCGCTTCGCTCTGGAACCATTCCGGGGTGATCCAGCCAGCGCCCCAGTCCTTAGCTCCCGCAGCAGGCGCCAGAGGGTCTGGTTTCGGTTCTGTGCCGCCCCAGTAGTTGATGACAGATCACTGTGGCCTGGGACAGGCGTGACTCACGGGATTTAAATGATGCATGAGACTCATGTTTTATAGAGGATGAGAGAGACGGAGAGACCAAGAAAAACAAGTACCATATCTTCCCAATGTCCAGCCACTAGAAAGTCACCATTACGGTGAATAACAGCTCCCAGTCAGTTAGAGGTTGGTACGAGCCGGATGCCGTGAGGAGTTGCTCCCGTATGTGGTCTCTCAGCAGACGCTGAGGGGTGTGGCTTACTCATCCCCCCTCCCCCACACACACAGGAGAAGACGCTGAGGTTCGGAGAGGTTAGGCATCTTGTTGGAGGATGTTTAGCTCTCCACCACTGTCAGGGTTGGGACCTGGCCCACAGCTATCTGAGTCTAAAGGAGCCATCTTGGCCACTAAATTGCCTTAATCCCATGACCATCACCCCTCACTGCCCCTGCAAACTTCACAGAGGGTCTCATCACAGTTAATGAGGGGTCAGAAACGTGAGCTTCCTGGTTCACACACGCAACAGTAGATGCTCAATAAATGGTAGTGTCCCTTCCGACTCTCAAATCTGAGTGATTCAGAGTCCAAGTTTCAGGCAATGTGGATCACTCATGGGCCATGCGGCCTCAGGTCTGCCACCTAATCCTCTGGGAGTCAGTGTCTGGGTTCATAAAACAGGGACACTGGAATCCATCTCACAGGGAGGTAATGGAGATGGGATGAGCCGTGTCTATGAAGCTCATGGTAATTGAGCTTGTGACATGCACTAAATAAATGCTCATTATTGTCTTGCCAGTATTGAGCCTAATAAATGTGTAAGGAGACAAGTCAGGCACTTCGTCCTTATTGTGTGGTGAGAGACACAAGTACCAGGGAGACTGCGCTGCGTGCACGAAGTGACACGATAGAAGGTCACGGTTAGAACAGAAGCTTGACCTCTTGACTCAAGGGTAGTTTGCATTCCTCCATTCTACCCTCCTTGGTCCTTGAAAGGGGGCCCTCTCACACTGGCTCCCACTGCTCCTGCACTTGTGCAGAGTTTAGGGCAGGACCAAGGGCCTTGCCCCAGACTGGCGCTGTCACAAGTCACACTGTTACAGCGGCCAGGAGGATGCTCTTGTTAACGGAGATGCTGGGACACCGAGGCTCCGCCCCTTTCCTCCTCTCTTCCTGCTGTTCCTGCTCTGCATTCTGAGGCCTTCCTGGGGGAAAACGAGGACCTGCGCTATTTATAGCATGGCGACCTCTGATTACCAGGGGTGACACCAGAGCAAAGCCTGGGTTCTGGGCTTCCTGGTTCCCAGCCACTGCCTCACCTTGTGATGCTGATTCAAGAGCGAGTTCTATTTCCCTGAAGAAAGATTAATTTTCTTTGTCTTGGTTGGAGGTTTTGTTTTGTCTATGAGCTCACAAAGCAAAATCTCAGTGATCTGCCTGTTTCAGCCTTTGAGACTTCATGACTGCTAACCCCCACTAAGGACCAGACAACTGGGCCACTCCCCTTGGGTTGGGTTAGGAGGATCTGGGTGCTTCTGGTAGTTGGGTGAAGCACATCAACAGTGCCCCCAGATCTTCAGTGACATCGGGAAGGCCATTCAACTTCAGTACCTTTCATCAGCTCCCTTGTCTGCACAAATAGCTATTCGAGCACTTTTCAATGGTGCTGGTTTTTTCTTTGCCAATTTCTATTTAAAGCTTAGTGAAATAAATTTCTTCTTGATTTTTTCAAAAAATGTTTAGCGAACAATCAGTTTTTGTGTAATTGTTCTCCGGAGCTGGAGATATAGCTCAGTGGCATAAGTGCCTGCCTGGCAAGCACATGGTCCTGAGTTTGACTCCTGGTACCAAAAAAACAAAACAAACAAACAAAAAAATGATTCTGTAATTGTTCTCCAACATCTTTCTGACTCTGATTTTAATTTATTTCTCTAAATTAGGCCAAGAAAGTTTTGGTGTCTGCGTTTTGTTTTACATGGACCACCTTTGAGACAGTTTCAGTCCAGTGAAGCAGCCAGTTAGAATCGGTTCAGGATCCTAAGCCAGGAGATTGACGCAGTAACTGTTGGCCATGCTGCTTAGCTTCTGCCTTGGCTTCTACCAAGTGGTTTTCAGTGCCACAGAATCTTTTTCAGATGGAATCTAAAGTGCTGGTTTCCTGTATTTGAGCAGAAGAATTAAGCTCAGAAGTTCAATTCTCTGATTTCCCAAGCTCCCTGTTTCTGACTTATGCATTACCAGTGCCTCCATTTCTCTAGGAAATAAGGAATAGGAAATCCCTGGATTCAGACTGCTGCCTCTGCTCTGCCCCTAAGGATCGTTTAATACTCAGCTCCTTTGGGTTTCAGTGTCCTCTACTGTGCTGAGACTGAATTAGCTGGTCTCCACAGTCTCCTCTGGCCCTTACAATACAGACATCTGTCCTCTTTCACTAGGTTATCAAACACTAATGCCTAAGATGTTTTCCTTCTATCCATTATTTATTGGACAACTAATGATTCTTCCCTGGGTCCAGCATCTCACCTAATTAGTCAGTACCCAGCACATGCCATAGTATATTTATCCAGTATATTCAGGCATAGATATATGAGAGTCTTCTGTTCTATAGGGGGTATAAGTTACCCCAGAATTGGGTAACTTTTCATTGGAAAGGGAAAAGAAATTATAGCAGAGCAACACATCCACTGGAATATTCTCTACCTTTCATTGATCACTATGTTTTAGGCAACTGGATACTTTATGCATTTCCTTTCATTTATTTTTTACTGCAGAACTCTGGAGCTATATATGAGTCTCCATTTCACAATAGGGAAACTGAGGTTAGGAGGGCTAGGCTGATTTGCCCGAGATAAAAACATCAACAAACAGAATATGTAGGACTCTAATCCTGGTCTACTTGGCTCCAAAGCTAATGCTTGTATGTATCAGACAAACTCTTGGCTTTCTTCTCTGTTTCCTGATCCCTTTGTTTACACCAATTATTTCACCTGTGTTACATCCATTTTCTCCAAATCTCCCTCATCTAATGGTACATGGATTAAATAACTGACCTCCTTCAGGGCACTGACCGCATTTACTCCTCTTTCTATTCTCCCTGGCTTCCCCCAGACCTCCACCCAGCAGGTGCACAATACTTGTGCTAATTAGCATACATCAGTATTCCAAACACGCCCTCTGTGATGAATACCATGCTAATGAATTTTGATAAAAGAGGCATTTTAAACATCGTTTTAAGAAAAAATAATTGAGATTTGTCATACTGTGCATTATGAGCCTGATCAGCCGAGCCTTCTTTTTCCCTGCTCCAGAGCAAAAAGGAAAGACTGACCTGTTGGTACAGTCACATTCTGAAGCTATTGTTTCTCCCAGAGCTGTGGCCGCCCTCCCCTAGGCGCCTGAAGCCCGGGAAGGTGGCGTATGGCTGGCTGTCAGACTGGCCTGTCCCGGGTCTGCTGTCAGCAGCTGAATCCGTCACGTGCCTAAGAGTCACACTCATGTGACCCCTGGGTTCTCCACAGAAGCTCCAGAGCGATGCTGACTCAAATCCTGACTCCCCCAGATAGCACAGGAGCTCTGAGTGCTGGAAAAGCCTGGGACCAAACAGCAAAGTGGATACTCAGCCATCGCACCCATTTCATCCAGAGACCTGGCACTTTGCCTCCTGGGCCACTTGCTTGGTCAATGTCAGGGGGGAACACAGAGCTCAGGAAGGCTCAGTAATGCTGTCATCAGTCAAGAGGACTTCTGCACGATGGGTGACCAGGCTTCATCTTGAATTTAGAATTAGGTTACTTTTCTGTTAAGACTTGCCAACATGCGCTTGAAGTAAGAAATTGTTACCAAGGAAAAACTAAGACCTCTAGCTTTACTTGCTCTATGTCAGGTTAGGAATCACTTCTCTTGGGGTCACCCAGTACATTATTAGCTTCCACTAGCTCTGCTGCAGAAAGTGCCCCGGCGATGGGTGAGGGTAACAGCTATCGTGATTGTTTCTCAGGGATCCAAAGACCGACACTGACCCTGCAGCAAGAAATCTGATGGGTGAGTAAAGTGGGCTAAAAGGCTTGGCTTCTCTGTCTCGTGTTGTCTGTCTCCTCTGCTGTCCTTAACCATCAACTCTGCGCACAGACACACTGATGCTGTAAAAATGTTTAGTCCACGGCTATAAACCAGCACTAACTGACCTGTTGCCCACTGGAGCTAGTATGAGTTTTCTTCTTCTTTCTCTTTCCCCTCTCTTTCCCCCTCCTCCCACCTTGGTACTCCTTGGGAAATCACCAAAGCCCAAACACCTGAAGCCCTTTGACCCCAACATGGGCTCAGACCCAGAAGCGCAGGATGACGGAGCCAGTTCAGCCTCTAGGAGAGTTGACTGCGACCACTGGAGGTCCAACTTCTTCACAGGAAAAAGCATCTTTCCGTACCCTGCCCCCAGCTAATGCAAATTACCCAACCAGAATCGCTGCTGTCTTTGTTCTGGGAGCAGCTGCTTGGCTACTCAAACACCTGCTGACTTCCTTCCGTCAGAGCCCCAGTTCGGTTGACTCCCCCGTCCCCAGTAAAGCCATGCTTTGGGCTGCCTCGGCCTGCAGTGTCTGGCTAAGTCTCATTCGTGCCGTCTCCAGGTCAAACGTCTCGTCTTTCACTATTGTTCCTGCCATCGCTGGAATGTGGCAAATGTGGTCCCACTCCACGGCCTCAGCCTAGACCGTTTGGCCCCTGTTCTTACAATGGTTGGTTTCTTACTCATCAGGCACATGTGCCATGGTCTCTGTGGCGCTCTGGACCCCTTCATTTGGCCGGTGCTCCTCATTCCCATCATGCTCCATCATATCCTCCTGCTTTATTTCCTTCCCAGTGCTTCCCATTACTGGAAATGAATGCATTCAGTCTCCTCCCCTTTTCTCCCCTCCCCTCCTCCAGAGCCCAGCCTAGGACCTTGTGCATAGTAGGTGCTCAGTAAATTAGTGTTGAGTGGGAAGCTGATAAATTTGTTGTTGTTGGTAGTGGTGGTGGTGGTATGTGTGTGTGTGAAGGCCTTCATGGAAGAGATAATCATGGTCTGAATCTTAAAGCATGAGGGCTTTGAGCCAGGTGCATAGGACACGAAAAGATATGGAATGGGGAACAGATGCACAAGAACAGCACCACTGAACCTTTCACCCTCGTCTGCAGAGTGCTGTGAGAACACTAAACAAGAAATAACCAAAGCGAGCAGGGGATCTGAGGGAGCCTTCAACAGGCAATGACGCTGCACCTGAGCCTAAGAGCTGAAGAAATAGGCACCAGGCAAAGAAAAGGAAGGGCATTCGAGCAGCAGTGTAAACCTCCTACACAGGCACGGTGCCATGGGAAGGACCGGGGAGGTGGCTGGAGGAGAGGCTGGGCCAGGACATCGAGGGCCTGTCTCGCCTGATCAGGATTCTTTTCTAAGAAAAACATAGAAAACAGAAAACCACTTTCACTAATCTGTGGAAAATAAGCATAGGACCACTATGACTGAACAACTCACACATACAGTTAAGCCAAGTCAGAAAGATTTTAAAAGATCCAAACAGAGCACATACATCCATTACTTCCATATGTACGTGTAAAGTGGATTTGCAAAATATTCTGTTTGGCCCAAGGACTTTGTGCATGACTAGATGTGCATGTTAGAAAACTCACTCTAATGATAAATGTAGGCTTTTCAAATTCTCTAGGGTAAAAGACCAGATATTTTAATTTCTAACTATTGAAATCAATATTTTTGGAAAACACAACCAAAATGTCATGACAATTTCAAATTGCTGCAAATGTTTCCAAACATTTACTCTTGATTCCTGTATTTATTAGCTCCCAGTCTGGTAAGAAACAGTTGTTTGACCAGCTATGAATAAGCCATGGACTACCCTTTGAATTGCACCACGCCAGAAGCTCAGAGACAGAAGGTCGCAAAAAATGCTCTAGAGCATCACTGGGTCCAGACAGCTCCGCCTGGTCAGGTTGGCACCCACAGCATCTGTTCCCTGTTATCCTCTTTTAACACTGTTGTGTCCTGATGAGTCTCTATTTCTCCATGAGGCTTCTGCCACAAGAGTGTGGGATTATCAACAAATTCACTAAATACTCAATGGCCAGAAGAGCAGGCCACTTGCCAAGGAAAATAGTGTGACACTGTAGAAAGCCTTGTTATTTTTCCATGGTCACTGCCAATTAACCCTTCACTGGGTCGAAGAATGTTATTGTGTTACATTTTGCCTCGGAATTCAACAAGCACCTTTTGTCCTATCAAAACTAACATGGGAAATATGTACTGAATTCACATATCTCAATGTATGAAATGGGAGAGGCAGGGGTCTACAGATGAAAAAATAGAATAAGGGCCTCCTTAGGTATTTTAGTCCTGAGTAGAAGGGGTTGAAAAGCAAACTTTGCTAGAGAGCTCCCCCTGGGAAACAGGTCGAGGACAGGGAAAAAGAGAAAAACCAGATAAAGAAATGCGCCAAATGGCCTTGGGATTTGCACTGAGACCAGAAAAATGTTGACAAGCAGGATTCAGAGAAAAACCCAAGTGCACAAAGGACGGGCCACCCCAGCTTCCGAAAGAATACAAGAGAAGCGAGGCGGGGCGGGGAGCTAACTTTACGGCAGCGGTGCTCACACCTATGCACCAACACACACAGATGCATGTGTGGGGTCCACTCTAGCGTCACTGCCTTATTCACCCTAGGGTCACCAGAGAGCACAACAGCCATCCACACACCCCCTGATTAACTCTAAGTCAACTGTGACTAGGGTACCCCCATACCAGCTAGTCACCCACCCTACAGGTAAGGCCTTGAAAGGTAGGTTGAGGACAAGCAAACAGACGGAAAGAGCCGCATGTAGACCAGCAGAAGAAATGACTTTAGCAGAGGTGCCCAGAAGGCAATCCAGTTATGGCAAGTTCTAAGTACTCACCCTGCCCCCCATAAAAGCAGCCACGCCCACAGGTCCTGCAGGTCCTCCATCTTTCTGGAGCCCTCTACCCTGACTCTGATCAGGGTAACTATCCATCTTCTCCTTTTCCTTTTTACAAATAGTCTTCCCTTTGTTAAACTTCATTCCTCTACTGTTTTACTGGGGCTTAGTTTATGATTCCAGTGGGCTGCTTGGACAGCAAGGCAGCTGTGCCCCTCCCCGAAATGTGACATCTCTGGTTCCCTGAGCAGAGTTCAGATATGACAAAATGTGCTTCATTCAGGTATTTTACTGCATCCTTTTTATATATATGGAGTCACACTGGTATTTGATCCTAGTGTTTATTTTGCATGCCATGATAAAAAATAGTGTAGACTGGAATTCTAGTTTGTCATTTTAAAGACTCTATTTGGCAAGCAAAGTGACTTAACTTGAGTAAACTCCAGGTTCTTCATCTGAAAAGATGAGATAACATTTTCATCACAGTCTAAATTAAACAACAAACTTGAAATACCTGGCATACAGAATGTGCTTAGTAAATGTCGCCACTTCATCTCACTCCTTTTGTTCCTCATAAGTCCCCTTGGCCATGTCTAAAGAAGAAAAGAGCGAGGGTTTTTGAATAATCTTTCACTAGCACAGAATAACAAATGAAAGGTTGTCGCAGAAGCCCGTCCTCCACCCGTTCCTGCCGCGGCCAGTGCAGCAAGCCCCCGGCCTGGGGAATCACACGTGAATGCTGGATCTCTAGCGGAGCTCAGGCCTGATTGGGCCTAATACAATCGGTGTCCCGAGAGCAGAGCTCTGAGATCTCATAATGCTCCTCTGGCCCCAATTCTCCCCACCAATACACTGAGCCTGGTGCAGGGGAGACCTCTGCTTGGCTTTGAACTTGCTTTGGCTCCTAGATCTGAGTTCATGGACCTTAGCAGGTGCACAAGATCAAAGAGAAACTGGGCCTTGGGGAAGGAAATGGAAGTCACCGCCTCAGTGTGCTTAGCGCAACCTGGATGGCAAGGACTTCGTAAGCGTGGTCGTCACAGGGGGCTTCCCCACATGTGGGCGGACCCGCCTTAGACTGGCTGACAGGCCCAAGGCCCCACCAGACCAACTCTCGCTGACAACGCCCATCCTGTGAGGTCCGTGCCCCCGGGCTACCTTGCCATTTGAAGCAGAAGGCGTGGAGAGTGAACCCACAGCGCTGTGCTCAGCTCTGCGTGGTGGCCGGGAGCCCTTCCGTGCCCCAGCACCCTCCCGCCTGCCACACACACCCGCCAAGCCTACAGGTTCCCGGGCAGCAGCCGGTGTGCCTCGGAACAGTGGGCTCTCGGGAACAGCTGCCTCGCTTCATTCTCACTCCTCCTCGCACCGAAGCAGCCTGTCCTCGGAGGAGTTTTCCAGGTTATTGATGTGAAAACCAGAAGCATAAGCGTATGAGGCTCTGGAGACCAATGAACGATGCCACTCTCTCGCCTGGATCACACAAAAAGAGAGGCAGCTGACACCAGGGTCCAGCAGCGCACACCAACCCGCCGTTTCATCAGACCACCTGGTGAACCTCTCCCACGGTCACCAGGTATGAGACTTGGCTTCCTCCCCAGCTTCCGCTCCGCTCAGCCTCCCTGCTTGATGTGGCCCACTCGAGCCACCTGTGCCCCAGACTTGGGAGCCGAATGAGTTCTAGGTTCTAAACAAGCCTCGTGCTTTGCACAATCCCTGCTAGATCCTTACTCTTCTCTGACTGCCTGCGGTCTTCTCCCCTGGTTCTCTAGCTTGCTTTCAGTTCTGCCTCTCTGAACCTGAAAGTCACAGTTAACCCCTTTTATTTTTATTTTTTATTTTTTTTTTGCAGCACCGGGGATTGAACTCACAACCTCACGCCTGCCTGATAGGCGTGTAAGCCACTGAGCCAAACTCCCGGCCCTGGTTTTTTGAGGCAGCGTTGCACTGTGTAGCTCAGGCCAGCCTTGCGCTCGCGTTGTAGCCCAAGCCAGCCTCGAACTCACAACGCTCCTCCTACCTCAGCCTCCCGAGTGCTGGGATTAAAGGCATGCGCCTCCACGCCTGGCTAACCCCTTTTAATACATTTGCCAATCTATATATTACTGCATAATGTGTGGTGTGTGACTTGAATGTTACAGATATTGTAGTTAAAGTTGGAATGGAATGAAAGAACCATGATTGTCCTGCTCACAGTTATCAAATGAAAGCTAGAGTATCAGCAAGTTAAAGCTGACAAAATTGGTGTGGCTTGCAAATTTATTGAATAAATTCTGATATTGTGGAAAAACACAGATGTGTCTGGTCTATGTTAATAGTATAGTTCACTCGTGCCCTCTGCCTCCCTCTTTACATCAGTCTTTTCTGTGTCTCTGTCCTCTCCTCTTCTGTCTGTCTTACCTTTGCCTCTTTCTTAGAAGAACACCTATAAAGACATTTAGGACCAAGCTGGATAGTCCCAAATAATTTCCTCACTCAATATCCTCAATTTAATCACATCTATTACCATATAAGGTAGTAGTCACCCTTTTACCAGAGAAGGCAATGTCATGTTCTGCACTGGATTATCTTTTTGGAAGCCACTATTAAACCTACTGTAAAAGATATTGCCTGGGAGAATGAGCTTGGAAGGAGGGCTTTTGCTTGTTCCTACTCAAGAGTCTTTAGTCCTTGCATGGTAATTATACAGCCTGGGAGTGAGTTTGAGGGGTGGCAGGCTGGGTTCGCACAGACTGTCATGAGGAGAGGTATGTAGTTGAAACAGGGACACTCTTAAGAGGAAAAGAATATCAAGTATTGGCTCTCCTGGCCATTATACGTTGTTGTGGGGATGATACAGGCAAGCCTGGTCTTGGGTCTTCTGGTCCCAGGTTATATACCTGGATATGACCCAAACCATGATTAATCTTCACTCTTGGCATCAGGCAGTTTTGAAGTCCCTAAATACTGAAATAGGAGTGTTACTGTCCACCCCTAGTCACCAGGAGGGAGTGAGGCCACGTCACACAAGGCAAGCGGAAGCGAGGGACATCGTGTCTTGCGACTTTGTGGAACGTGAGGTCAGAAGTGCTCTGGGTTTGCAGTGCAGCAGCTCTGGGAGGTCAGAGCAAGGAAGTCAGGGGGCAGAGTCCTCCCCGGGAGCCCAGCAGCCTCGAGCGCAGTCCCCAAACCGAGCTGGTGGACGGGGAGGTGGGGAGCCTCTTTCCTCACCCTGTGTCGGCACCATCACCTACTCACCTTTCCTGGAAAGAAAGCTCTAGTAGACTGAATAGGAGCCCCAGAGATGCCCATGTTCCAATACCTACAGCTCGGAATTGTTAACTTTTATGGTGAAGGAGACGTTGCCGGTGTGGTTAAATCAAGGATCTTGAAATGGGGAAATTGTTATGGATTATCCAGTTTGGCCCGAAATGTCATCATAAACGGCCTTGTAAGGGGGAGGTTGACCACAGAAGAGGAGCCATTGTGATCAGTGAAGAGGAGGCAGGAGTGGAACTGCAGGAAATGTGACCCTGAGAACAGCCAAGAGACAGTCCCACCTGTGTAGTGATATTAGCTTCACATAATACCTGGCGGGCTTCTCAGCTCCAGAACTGCAGAAGGAAAATCATCTGTTGTTTGGAGCCACCAAGTTTGTGGCAAGCTGTTCCAGAAACTGTAGGAAACTAACACAGGCTTAGGCTATACATCTGTAGTAATAAGAAAGTAATAATTATGAAGGGCTACTGTGTTTAACAACATATTTTACATAAGCTAACTCTTCAGTCTTGACCACAACCTCAAGAAGTAAGTATTTCAGTCTCAGAGAATGAGAATTAGAGAGATTAATTAACTTTCCTATGATTAAACAAGTATTACATGAAGGCTGGGATTTAATCTAAGCCCAAGCTGCTTACTAAGGATCTATGCTTCATACACAAAATCTAAGATCTTGCCTGCTACTATGTGAACAGATTTCTGGTGCTTTTTACTCTGTCTTAACCCATTCAAGTGATGCTCTCCAGTTTAATTTCAAATGTCAGTGTTCACGCACATACATTTAAATCTTCATAGTTTGGATGACAGGTGGATTTTAATAGCTTTTCCAGATAATTGTGAATATTCTTTAGTACTTAACTTGACAAGGAGTAGTTTCTTACAGATTAATGACAACATGGAATCTAAAATATCTGTGAACTTTCTGAGTTATACATTAAAGTGCTTTCACCTTACACTTTAAGAGCATCTTTTACCCACACATAAGTTTGGTATCATCATGCATTGACCATTTGGAAAACGTTGGTTAACTAAGTTACACATTTCTTCCCACTGTTAACACAGTTCATTACCCAATGACAAAAGCAATCACACTAGTCGATATCGCCAATCATCTCATAAGAAAGAAGTTACTGTTGGGAAGCTGTCCAAGCTCAGAGTGAGAGATAAGTTTTTCAAAGTTCTAACCTTCACTTGAAATAGCAAATTTTATTATTATAACAAATACTGTCAATTAAGTTTCCTTAAAATAACAGATTCACTTCATTCATTTTTAGGGTCTTTCTGCCAAATAGCTAAGTCTGAGCAACCATAGTTTGCCAATTTTTTAAAAGTAAAAACGATGCTTCCTGGAAAAACTCCCTACTTCAGCATGCAACTCAGGCAACAGCACAGGTGGTTTTCTTCCTTATGACCACTGAACACAGCAGGAGTGTTTTGTGGGCACCATGCTACTTTATCACATGGAGTATTAAAAAGAGATGTACTCGAAGGCCAAGGCTTACTAAAATGAACACTCTTTACTGCCTCCCCAAGGACACTCTTAGGTGAAACAGGAATCTTGACGGAGTGAACGTGGTAGCAACAAACTCGCTGGCTACTGGGAGGTTTGTTCCCAGGGCCTGATTTGCACCACCTAAAGAGCACTTCTACTCACGCTGATTCTGGCCTGACAGAGCCAAGGTCAGCACGGTGTACAGACAGGTAAAGTGGGAGCAAAGATAAGAGCCCAGTATTATTACAAAACACAAGTTTCACATCACATAACCACTGGAAGGGTTTCAGTTCCCCAGGAGTCCATTTCTTGCCCTGTGGAAAGCTCTGCCCTACAATGTCTTCTAGTGCCACGTATGTGTGACTCCTCCCCAGCACCAGATCTCCTAGATGGCTGTACCTCAGCCTGTCACCCCAGCCGGTGTCATAAGAGCTAACAGCAGTCAGGACACGCCTGTGCGCCCTCCTTCCCCTGAGGGAAGGCAGAAGAGATATCAAGGAAGCCTTAGCTGAAAATGGGGTCGCACAGATGGGAGGGAGCGCCTAGCTGAGGCTGCCTCTGATACCACAGATGAACACTGTGCAAGAGCAGAAAAAGGAGGACGCTTTATCAAGGATCCCACAGGCTGGCTCAGGCCTTTCTGAGCCCTTTCTATGCTGAGATTTCAGGACAAAATCCTCCCACGTGTGGGACTGTTTATCTCTTTTCCCAATCAATTCCTTCTGACATCTGCTGCTATAAGCAGCGATTTCTGGTCCAGGTCAGCCCCTCTATAACTACTCATGATCCTTCAAGAAGTCATTACTCTTTTCATTTCAAGACCAGTAACTTAAAAAAAACAAAAAAACAACTATGGCAATTCATGGGAACAGAGCGACCCAGTACACAATGATTTTCTCTTGCATTGAGTGCACTAAGCACACAGAAGCCTTTATCATATCCTCTTCATCCCTGATTAGTGGCCCTTAAGAAGCATCGAGATTCCGAGAGTCCAGGAAGGAGGGAAGGGATGAGATTTGCATCATAGCACAAGGTTCTTAGGGTATTAAAAAATCTAAATATGTCTTACTAGAACAGGCAGTGTAGCAGCAGAGCACCAGGCAGTATTTTGAACAGGGTTGCAAAAAATCTATGATAAATGTCAAGGAAGCAACTATTCAGGGTTTGGTATCAAGCTGAAAGTGATAGAACTTTACCGCAGTAGAAAAAAGGTAAATACAATCAATCTCAGCCTGCTACCTTGGAGACCAGTAGAATGACTTCCTCTGTCACCTTGAAGGTAGAGTCATGTGGATACAAAGGGAATAGAAAGGTCTCCCAGAGAAACTCCTATAGCAAGTCATTCTGCAGCCTGAGAATTTCTGTAATCTCATCTCTTCCCATTAGTTCCTTACCTATGTAACAAGTTATATTGTTTTAGCGTTTAGCTTGTACTTGACTCTGAGCAGGGCATTGGGAAGAATATGGCAATTATTCATATAAAACTCTTTAAGGGGAATAACAATCACATTGAGCTGCAAAGGCAATAAATATAGTGATTAAGTACATACATCTTCCACTTCCTATGAAATATTTAAACTTTCTGAGCTTTAATGTTTTCCATTGTAAATTGGGGGTATTTGTACATGATTTGCAGAGTTATTTTGACATTAAATGAAATGAGCTAGTAAGGAGACTGTACTTAGCATTCAGAATGCCTGAGTCAATTTTTTTTAAGTGTCTAAAGTATGATTTTCCATCTTCACCACAGCCAGGGAGCATTAGCCCCAATTTATAAACTGTGGAACCTGAGGCTCAGAAAAGTAAAGTGAACTGTCTCTCGGAAGAGAATCACTGTAGATGGGCAGGGAAGGGAACAGGCCTTGAAAACTCCCCTTAAAAGTCATAGCAGCCAGCCTTGGAAATGGCTCCGCAAAGAGCCAGGGTACCTTGCCCTTGTGGGGCCCCTGACCCACACGATAGGGCCTGGCTCGGTAACCAGTGTGGAAGTAACACTGTATGATGTCAGAAGCAGAATAAAAAACCTGGAAGCTTCTATGTGGGCCTCTTGGAACTCTCGATCCTTAGGCGCACCATCTTGAGGCTCAGCCTCTATGCCGTGACAGCTGTTAACCTCTGCCAGCATCCAGCACCAACTGGCAATCTTGGGCAAGTGACATTTTGGATGTCTACTCAAGACAAGTCCAAGACAAGCCTCAGGTCACAGCCTGGCTGATTTCAGTTGCAACTGCATTTGAGAAGAGCACTGAGAGGCCCATTATACTTGAAGACACAAGGGAATCTTTCAATCTAACAATGATAAATCTTGGATATCACGACTCTTCCAGAGCCCATCGGAGAGCTAAAATCTCAAAACAACTAGGTGAACTTAATTCTAAAGGGCAACAGCCTCGCCAAGAACAAGTGAGATATATGACTCATTTCACCTATGTCAGAGCTTGAGCAACATAAAAGCAAGTATAAATACCACAGCTCAGGGCCAGGGATTTAGCTCAGCAGTGTAAGTGCCTGCCTGACAAATGTAAGGTCATGAGTTTGACCCCTGGTACCAAAAAATAAAAAATAAAAAACGAAGCCAAACAAAAAATCATGAAATCTATAACACAGCTAAAACTTTAAATTCTTAAAGTCTGTGAGCGGGACTGTTTAGGATCCCTGAGAGTTTCGGACACCGGAGGGGTTCACCCTTCCTTGCCATCACTAGGTACTCCACAGGAAGATTAGAGGCAAGGCAGACATGAGAAAGGCCTTTACAGTGGTTCACAGGCACAAAGCAGAAGTCTGAAGCCACTGGTAACTCTCTTTCCCACAGACCCAGAACAAGGTCTACTTCCTCCTCAGGAGAAGTAGAAGCAGAGACCGTGTAGAAGGGAAGAAACCCCTCTGCCCACCACCACCAGCTTTACGCAGGGTGAGGAGCCAGGCACCTTCCTACCACTGATCTTAGTTAAAGATACACTGCTATGGAGGCTAAAGCAGATGCAAAGGTCATCTGTCTCTGGGGGATGGACGGGAAGCGCAGGGACACAAAGCAGAGCCTACTACCACAGGATGAGGGGCAAGAGAGTCTTCCCCGTTAACATCACCACCTCCCAACACAGAGAAGCAGATCACAGCTGCCACAGGGGCAGGGGCACAAATGCGGAGCAAGCTCCAGTGCTCAGGGTCTGCCTAGTCGGGCTGGAGCAGGAGAGCCAGGGTGCCCCGCAGACAGCCTGACTCCAACGGCAATGGCATCCAGTGCAGGCCAGAGGTCAAATGTGCACAGACATCTTGGGTAGCATGGGTGATGCAGCTGGTAGCTGAGCCCACAACAGGAGACTGAGAAATCCCCCACGTGACAGTTCTTCCACTAAACAAGGGGCACCAGTGGCCACCATGAAGGAGGCAGAATGTATTATCATGAAAGAAATTGACAGCATATAAGATAGAGATGATTTTACCGGTGACTCTACCAAAATACAAGAAACTTATAATTCTTAACAGTCTTATATAAAATCTTCTGAAGACTATCCAAAGAGAATATTGCAGTCTAATGTGAAAATGAGACAGGATAACACAGGCCAATCTCACAAACGTGCAAGACCCCCATGCCTTATGATGTATGAAATTCATTACCACATCGTGCCTGGTTAATGCAAGCATACTGAAACCCTAAAAGAATCTGCTAATGTGATTCACCATAGCAATACATTAAGAATCAATACCCAAAATATCCTTTCTTCATACTGAGAAACATTCAACAAAATTCCATACTCATCCGTAATTTTAAAAAAGGAAAAATATTCTTGGAAAACCTGAAATTTAAGGTATCTTAAATCTGATAAAAATTGTCTACAAATTCTTTGAAAAGGTGAAGTACTGCTGAAATATTACAAGTATCTCTTTTAATTTCAGAAGCAAGACAAAATTTCTTCTCATCACTTTGAATAATAAAATTGTTCCAGAGGGTTGACGAGCACAATAAAACAAAGGCGAAAAGAATA
>RJWM01034271.1:0-19857 GCA_004363535.1 Dasyprocta punctata | reverse complement strand
CAGCCACTGTATCTTTTTTGACCATCACGCTCTTTGTGCTTCTCTAACTCCTCTACTGGAGCACTGCCATGATAACTGCACTTCTCTCCACGTCGTTTCCAGTTGTCATCAGGAATAGGTTCAGTATCTCTGAGGATAACTCATTTAGAACACCAGCCACTCACCCCTCTATTTTTTTTTCTAAGATCACCCAATGTAATCACACACTCTGCAATTATGTTCTATAATGCTCATTACCTATTGCAGACAGATCAGGCCCATGACCTCCCAAATGAGTGGAGACGAAGGCTTAAATAAAACCAAATAAAAGTGGTGTGATTTTAGGGCTCCAGGAGGATCAAAACCCTCTAATAGAATTCAAGATTCTGGGGGCTAAGGCAAAGTTCTTCCCTGGGTGGCCCGTATTTATTTGGTTTTCAAACAAAGGGAGGAGATACTGAGGAAAACACAGGAACTTCGCAGGATCTTAGAATCAGTGCAAAGATTTCTCCAAGTAGTAAGTTATGCTAATCAGGAGAACTAGCTTATCTCCAGGTTGACATTTATGGCAAGACTGAGAGAGCAGGAGTGAGATGCCTGCAGCTGCAGTCTCTACCTACTTAAGTGGGATTGGAGCCAGGTGCCCTCAGCGGTGCCATATCTTGTCCTTTGTGGCATCACTGGCATCACAGGTGACTACACATCTCAGCCAGGACCAGTGATTCATAGAGGTTCACTCACTATGAATCCACCGCCCATCTCCACACAAGGAGACAGACTCACCAGTAAATATAGAAGACCAAATTGGTTAATTTTAAATTCTGCCCAGAACTGCTTTGTAGTGGTCTTCATCAATTACCTGTAACTGTACTGTTGAAAATTGAGTTCAAAATCCTCATCTTCTAACCTCTACTTCCTAAATTCTAGAACATTTCCTCTCAATATTAAGCAGTCTGTGTTAGATAGGGTTCCCTAAAGGAACATCATCAATATGTGCATAATTATGCAAAGGGATTTATTAGGTGGGATTACAGGGTTGGATGCAGAAGAGTCCAGAATGGTCATCTGCCTCCCAGGGCACTAGAGCATCCAATTGCAGTCAAAGGTTGAAGGCATGGACGCCCAGTGTAGTCCCAGGTACCAGTTGGTATCAGAAACCCAAACTTCTGCATCGGAAGTTAAAACCCTGTGCTAGAAGGTGGATGAAGCTGGAGAGCAATATTCAGAGTCACTGGTGAAGACCAAAGCACTTCCAAAAAAGGGAGCACTCAATTCTACTTCCCCTTTTTTATTCCATCCAAATTACAAGCCTCTTGTTTGGTGCTATCTACTTCCAGGGTGAGTCTTCCCCTCTCAGTTTGCTGGCCTGCATGTCACTCATCCACAGACACACCCCGAACTTTACTAACTGCTTAATCAAATCAAGCTGACAGATCACAAATATCCATCACACAGTCTGATAAAACCTCCAATAAGTTAGCTAAATTGTCATTCCTTTTTATTGTATACCAACACTCTCCTTCCTTTACATACAACTGAGAGTTCATCAAACTCCGTTATATCTGTATACATATATAACACCCACACATGCAAATTTATTTCCCCTCCCATACTTTTCTTCACTGAACTTACTTGAAATGTAAACTTAGCAAAATGACATCTGTCTATGTTTCATAGATTAAAAAAGCCAATTATGACCAGAACATAAATGAAAGAGGTTAAGAATAAGAGTCTGAGATGGGTACAAAAATGCAGGCAAATTCTTTTTTCCTTAAATTTGTGATCAAAAAATTCCTTGGGATTTGCTGGCCATCTTTCCATAAATTAATGGTAAACCTAATTAATCAGTCTTTGCTGACTATTTAAAAACTTTATCCTCTCACAGTGATGAAAATTCCCTAGCATCTCTTTTTCATTACTAATAACCATTCTTTAAAACAAATGGTGTTATCTTTATACCTCCTCATGGGACAACCTGTGTGTGTCTATGGTTTTACGTTAATCTTGTATACTCTTTTGTTTCTTTATTTCCATTCATGAACTATCTCTGTTCATATCTAAGGCAAAGTCTCCCTAATGTACCATAGATTCCATTTCTTCCCACCTGTTTAAAGTTGTTCCTGAAATAATCTCATTTCCCTGCATCTTTAAATTGTGATTCTACACTGTTTTATTTTTATCTGTGCTGTGATATCACTCACATTTAAAACTTTCCATGTAATTTACCAAAATATGTGTTAAATGATTGCATTAGGGGTTTCTTTCAAATGTTTTAATAGTGAAGATGATCACATTTCCTTTCCCCAACCTTATTCCTTTTGTCACCAAGTACTTACTTGGAAAAGGAGATGCTGTCTTTTTAAAACATCCAGATTGCTACATGTAGAAAGGCTCTGAACATGATATTAAGCACTAGGAAAGAGGAATAGTGTGAATTAGTTTCCTGAATAAGACCCTGCCATTGAATGGAAGAAACTTGGTTTTCTTGCCCTTTAAACACTGATTTTTTCTATTAACAAAGACAAGTCTCACTTTCTCCAGCTATTCAGAATAATACAAAACAAAATTAAACTATAAAAATGATCCCAATAATCATAGCAGTTGTCAAGGTTTAGACCTAAAATGTCCAAGGAAAGTCTTGTGTGTTTGAAAGGTGACTGTGTCATGGGATGTGACCACCAATAAATTCAGTACCTGAATGCTCTTGAGGAGGCACAGTCTGGTGCAGTTCAGAAGGGCATATTCTTGCTCCTGGCTCCTCCCTTCTTTTCCTGCTTCCTCGCTGCTCTGAGAGGAGAAGCTTTTTTCTGCCATGCCTTTAGGCCTCTGCCTCTAGGCCTCTGCCTCTGAACCAGTCAATTTTGCACTAAGCTGGTTGGAAACTGAGACCCCAATAAACCTCTCTTCTTTTAACTTATGGGTGTTGGGCTCTGTGCACCAGAACGGTAACGTGCCTAAGGCAGAGATATCTGTTTTTCTATGAATTTGAAAAATGTTATCACAAAGTGCAAAAGTTTCCTCTTGTTAATCCCTAAGTTTAGAGAAATCAAATCTAATAAAATCTGTATACTTTTTGTTTCTGGTAATTTATAACATCACCAGTGGTAAAAAAAAAATTGTTTTTTCTTTGCAAAATCTTAGGAAAGATGTTTTGGAACAAAGCTTGCATTCTTATCATAGAACTTACTACATAATACATCTTTTCCCTGGTGAATTGTCATACCAGTTTCTAAGTTTAGATCAGCTCTCAAATTTTGTCTGTGGAGCTTTAAATGCTATGAAATATCTTCAAAATTCTCTTCAATGGGAAAATTTTGCTGCCTTAACAATCTGTGAGACATCTTCATCCATTTTGTCACAACCACCTTTCTCCTTTAGGTTGCTAAATTCACCTTCACTAAATTCCCTTAGTGAATGAAGACTAGGTTCTTAGAGTGTTGGTAGTATCAAAGCACCCTGTCATCCAATATTTCCATTATAACTTTTATGTTCTACTCAGATTTCTTCTTCTCCATTAATATTTTTACTTCTTTAATGAACATTTCTCATTGTTGCCCTGATACCTATTTGCCTCTATATTTTTATATTATGTTCTACGGATTTATCACTGGGCGACAAAGACACATTATGGCCTAAGTATTACATGAACTGAATAATCAATGCAGAGGACCCAATCACTGCCAGACTTTAAAAGAAATGACATAATTTGTCACTGGCCGTGCCAGATGTCTATTACATGCACAATGATTTGTAGACAGAAGATCTAGCAGCAAAATTTATCTCTGTGCAATTACTTGCAATCACTATAGCCCAGAAGTTGAAATTTAAACAGCATTATTGGGGAACTAGTGTAATTTAAACTGCAATAACATGCAAAGGAAAGAGTGCCTTAGTCTATCATACTTTAGAACGTGTTTTGTTTTGGGGCAATATTGAATATGCTGCTGCTACTTTATTTTATGATACATCTGAGGCATATTTTACTCATCAGAAATCTCAAACAGTTTTAAGGGGAAACACTGCATTTATAGTAAAAGTATCTTAATTTCCCTTTGGATTGCAAGAGCATGTTTTCCTATCATGGTACACGTGTCTCTCCTACTAGTGAAGCAAAATATGGTGTGCACTCCCCATGCTTGTTTTGCAACCCTTATGCCCTCGGCTCTGTGAAAATCAATACCTAGCCAATAGGGTGGCTGAGACTTAACACTAGGAAATGAATTTTTTAACCTCTTAGCAGTTTACTGGGAGTGTCACTGGGCAGCAGGTTTGTTCATGTGCTATCTCGAGCATCATTTGGGTAGGTGTCACTTCAACCAGTCAATTCTTGCATTGGATAAATTTGGCAAAATTGTCATTTTTATATTTCTTTTTATATTGTCTTATAAAAATTTTTAAAAACACACAAATTTTGGTCATCCTTTATTTAAATAATTAGACCGATAAGTAATTAAGAGTTTAAACATAAGACCCAGAATAAGTGGTAACAGTAAAAAGATTACTGTTTACTCTTATAAAGTGGGGTTGTTCTCAATGAGCGTCTGATAGACAATCATGAGTTTCTCTGCACACAGAGAGCTCCGAAACCTTTGTCTTAATAGAATTATTGCATTAACTATTTTTAGTTCCAAAATGCGTAGAAGGTATTCAGAATATACAATACAACTGACAAAATCAGTATTTGAAATATGAAGTTATTCATATTCTATAGTAAATAAGTTTTATTATTACCATTGTTATTTCAGAATTCATTATTAGATGTCTTTATTGTTTTTCTCTTTATGTTTATTTTTATTTTCTTGTTTTCTCAGTGGTTCACCAGTTTTATTTCTTCTTCTTCCTTTTTTTAAATTTTAAACAGAAAAAAGCAAGAGATGACAGTAAAACAATTTCAAAACAGGCCAACAGGAAAGTAACAATAATCAACACATTGCATATCAAATCAAGAGAAACCAGCTATAATATGACTACCCCTTTTTTTGTTATAACTGCTATATTATTTTCAAAAGAACAATTGATGATAAAAATTGAAAACTGAAAATGACCTTGTGAAAACTACTTTTCACTTGAAAGTCTTTTTCTTTATATTAACTAATTTTTTATATATATACATAGATTTTCTTTCAGTTTGTCACACAAGTGCAACAATATGATTGTTACATATGTGTGACTTATTTAGTTCTCTGATAAATATATTTTCAAGGCACATTTATTTAAGTATGAAAGTGTCTAGTTTATCGTTCTTTATAGCTAAGTAGTATTCCATTATATAGAAATACCACATCTATTTTGTTCATTCCTCAATCAATGGGCATTTAAGTTGTTTCCAATATCTAGCTATTATGAGATGCTCACTATGGACATAGGTACACATATATCGCTGTGGTATGATGTTTTTGGTTTTTTTGGGAAGATACCCAGAAGGGGAATAGCTCAGTCAAATAGGACCTCCAATCCTAGCTTTTGGAGGAAATTTCACACTGACTTCCACAGTGGTTGCCCCAGCATGCATTCGCACCGACAGTGGAGAAGGGTTCCTTTTTCTCCACAGTCCCTCCAGCATTTGCCTCTTTATGTTTAGTATGAGCATTTATGTAGTTCTTGTTTAGTAATAAGGTAGCAATAGTTGTGAGAAGAAATCCTGATTGTCTTAGGTTTGTGTAAAATTCAGGTCTATTTTTATAAAACATTGCATATTAGGTGTCATCTAACACAAATGCATCCTGTTTTCATTCTGAAGCTTAGTATAGAGTCCCAGAGTTTTCAAATAAGCCATTTAACTATATTATCAGTATCCTTTTGCTAATCATTTGTCACAAATTTTATGTCTAGCCTGCAGAAATGCCATTTTATATTTTGTTGTTATAGTCTCTTACACAAACACATGTTTTTTTGAAAAAGTAATTGTAAATGTGAACACTTACACCTAACAGCTGATTTTGAATGACAAGGCTGCCTTTCCTCGGAAAGATAAGGAAAAATAGAAAAGGAAGCGATAAGAACAAAAAAAAGGAAAAGAAAAAAAAATGAACAGAGAAGAGGTCTTTAGCATGGTCCATCTCAAATTATTAATTTTTTTAAATTTTATAAATAAGAAAACCAGACTAAACCTGCCAATGAAAGGTACTCAGATTCTTTCCCTTATTGTCCACTGAATTTTGGCTGCTATAATATAGCCTATAAGATATTTGAAAAAGAACTGTAGATATTGAACTATAACAGGAATTCAGAAAACAGAACTATAGTTGCTTTATGACTAGTGTTACACTGTGAAATAAAAGAACAAAAAGAGAGTCTTTCTAAAACACGGTGCTGATTAAATTCTCTGTGTCACAGGAAAAGTAATACAAAATTAGATCCCTTTTTCACAAAATCCACAAGAATTTTGCAGTAGACTGTAAGTGTGAAACACTTAACACATCATACTTTAAAGACAAAAGATAGGAAAAATACCACTTTGAGATATATATGTAGACACAGAAAGGTATAATTTAAAAATAGAAAAGTTTGCCAGAAGATATTGGCTTAATAAACCGCCATTCAACAGACTGGAACAAGGTATTGTTAAAAATTAAATGAGCTTTTATCCAGTCTATGAAGATATTTCTTATATATGAATAAATGACTAAATGTTTAAAAAGAAGAAGAGGTGTGAACAGAGAAGGTACTTCACAGAAGGCCAATAATCACATGAAATATTAGTTAGTCTCATTGTTCATCAAGGTAGTATAGACGCCAAACTGCAATGAGATGTGTTTTTCAGTCACTTCCATCATTGCTGAGACGAAGTACCCAATACACAAACTTAAAGAAGAGGAGATCTATTTTGGCTGGTATTTCAGTACATTGTCAACCAGCTCTGAAGAAATGACAGCATGGCGAAGGGCATGGTGGAAGAAAAGCTGCTCGTCTCATAGTGGCTAGGAAGCAGAGCAACCCAAAAGAGGAACTGGAAAGGAAATGTATTAACGCTATTTACCTAGTGATGTGCCTCTTCCATTGAGACCCCAGCTAACATCAAGCCAGCTCTATCATCCAACAATTTAGTGACCTTCCAAACACAGGAGACTTTGGGTGCCAATTTAGACCTCAACTATAATATTCCTTCTACGGTTCCCCAAAATTTCATGAGCCTCTACTTATGAAAAATGCATTTAGTCCATCTCTAGGCATTGCCGAAGGTTTTAACAGTTCTGCCATCACTGAAGTCAAAGTCCCAAGTCTCCTGAGAGACCCAAAGCAGACTATTGTGCATGCCTGTAAAAATCAAATGAAAAATAAACACATCCAATGTACAATGGTACAAGACAAACATTGTCACTCCAAAAGGGAGGAATAGGGTAGTAGAGACCAATGGGATCAAAACAAGACTGGACTCCAGTACAGAAAAATTAAATGATACAGCTCAATGTGAGCATCCAGGCCAAGTTGTTATGAGATGCAAAATACAAATGCCATGCATAGAACTGCACCTAGACCACTGTCCATGGTTGCAGCTTTCATGGCCTCTATCTTGGGATGGTTTTGTTTACTCCTTAAAGCTTCCCTTAACCTTTTCATATTCTTAATTTTTTCCCATTTCTGGGGTCCCCAACACATACTTGGTCTCACTCTCATAGCTTCACATAGTACCCCTTTAGGGGCACACTTCCTTGCTTCCCAGGTCTTCTTCTGAAATCTGGGCAGAAGCCTTGGTGACCACACAGCTTTTAAATTCTTAAAGCCTGTAAAATCTGCACTACAAGGGTTATGCCAAAGTCTGCTGCCAGTTCAAGCAGTGGCTGGGCTCCTTTGTATCTTGGTTGCAGAGGTCTTTGAATACGTGGACAGATGAGCACGGAAAAGGAAATTCCAAGGAACAAAATCACTAGGCAAGCCACACTGTGCCATGGGACTTTCTTCTCAAAGGAAATTCTTTCACTTTTGCTATTTTGA
Source organism: Dasyprocta punctata (assembly GCA_004363535.1). Lineage (NCBI taxonomy): Eukaryota > Metazoa > Chordata > Mammalia > Rodentia > Dasyproctidae > Dasyprocta > Dasyprocta punctata. Next base: position 11,943 of record RJWM01034271.1, on the reverse strand, counting down.
GCCTATAAGTGGTGACACTTTTCTGGTTCCTCACATGGCCTCAAGGCAGCTTTTCTATTATCCTGTTTTAAAGCATTTGGCTTCTGCAAATATTTTCAGCTTCCCTATTCCAACTTTCTTGATGATTCTTTTCTGAGGAAAATGAAAACTTTTTCAAAAGGGATTTTTGCTCCTGATTTTCAGTGCAAACCTGGCTAAAAGCAGTGAGTGGTACCAAAGCTACAACCTGAAAGTTAGGCTGCCTTGAAATTTTCTGTGCCAGACTGACTGATTTACTGGCTTTAACCTCAGTCTCCTGCAAAGTCTCAGGACTCATACACCAATTTCCTGACAGCGCATAAAACACATGTCCTAGAATCCAACTGGCAGTGGAATCCTTTCTCCCAAAGGAAACATCCTGAGCATAGCTTTTACCATCTGTATCTTTCTTTTTTTAAATATAATATTCTGGTCTTCTGAGCTTTAGCTAGAGTTTCCAATCAATTTCACTACATAGGATTCTAGAGCCCCATCTCCAATAATGATCCCCAAAACTTTCCAAATTCTTCCCCTGGACCAGTTCCAAAGTCATCCAAACCACATCTAAACCACAAGTACAGTGATAGCAATTCTGGTACCAGACTGTCTTTCAGTCACTTTTTCATCACTATGACAAAATACCAAACACCCAAAACTTGAAAGAGGAAGGGTTTATTTTTACATTTCAGTCCAGGGTGATCTGGCTTGAAAGAAGAAACATCATGGCAGTGTTAATGGTGAATGAGAAGATATTTGCCTCATGGTGGTAGAGAAGCAGAGAAAATGAGGGGAGGAGTGGGGATCGTGCAGTATAGCCTCTGAGACCCACATCTTCCAACCAGACTCTATTTAACAGCAAGCCCACTATAGCACCCTTATAATCCACCCTCACTTTCCAAATGTGAGAAACATTGAGGGGCATTTTAGATATAAACTATAGCAAGATGCCACTATACACCTACTGGAAGAGTTAAAAAGACTGACATTTCCAAGAACTAGACCTAATGTACAACAACTGAGTTTCTATAATGTGTAACCTATGGGAGCACAGAAAAAAATGATCAATATCATTATAATTAAAGAGGAAACAATGAAAGCTAGAATGCTAGTTTAAATCACTGTTAATTAGAAAGGTTGATAAGCATAAGTATTAGTGAGGAATTAAATGAATGAAACTTTCAGATAGTAGTGGGTGGAATGCAAAGCAATAGACTCACACTTGAAAACTATGTGATAACTTCTTTAAAATTAAATATATGTATTACTAGACAACCCAAAAGATTTACATTTCAATACTCACCTAAAAGAAATGAATGTTTATGTACTGTGAAGATTTAATTTATTTATAATGGCCTCAAACTAGAAACAACTCAAATATCCACTAATAGAAAGTTGCAAAATATCGTGGTATAGGTATATATCAAAATACAGAATTTTAGCCAGGCATGGTGGTGCATGCTTTTAATCCCAGCACTTGGTAGGAGGAGCTTTGTGAGTTCAAGGCCAGCTTGGGCTACAACGTGAGCGCAAGGCTGGTCTGAGCTACATAGTGAGACGCTGCCTGAAAAAACTAGGGCTGGAAGTTTGGCTCAGTGACTTAAGCACCAGTCTGGCAGGCATTAGGTTGTGAGTTCAATTCCTGGTGCCAAAATAAATAAATAAATAAATAAATAAAATCTCGCCACATAAATTGGTACTTGGGTCTATTTTTAAAACATGCTTGATTAAAGAAGTTTAGAGCTGTTATTTACTCTATGAATGCTTCTTATTTTTATGATATTTTATGAAGAACAACCTAGCATGACAAAAAGTCATAACAAACATACCATGTACAAGGAAAAACTGCTTTTCCTCAAACCAATGTGGTGGTTGTTAATAAACATATTGATGTTCAAATTAAAAGAAAAAAAGTCATTCTGACAATTAGGCAAAATGATTAGTTTATTTCTTAGAGACCCAAAGTAGAATGGGTAAAAATATTTCTATGTTAGTGCTCAGTGCATCAACATACTACTGAAAATTTTACGCTATGACTCTCAGTTTAAGAAACAATTTGCTAAATATTTTATATCTAACCAAGTGGTTATTCATATCAAATAGCTAAACAAACACAACACAAACAAGAAATATTGTTTACCTGCAGATCCTGTTAGGCGATAACTAGAAGGTACCATTCCACCAACAAACTAACCACTGAGGAAACAGCAGAAGCACAAGGAATAACAGTGAGCGTGGAACAAAGGAGGTGAAGAAACCAGCATCAGCAATCGATGCTAGAAACTGTGAAAATGGTACTAGGAGAAGGAGAAAAAAAGATGTCATGAGACATTCGTGAATATAGTCTACATAAGAAATTTTCAGTGTGTGATTCACATTAAGTTCAGGGAGTACAGGAAGGCAAAACAAGAAATAATGGAGAAGATATTTGAAGCATGCCTTAGAAGTTCCCAAAGGATGCCATGGCTGAAAATCTACAGAATTCTTGTTTCTATTTGTATTTTTGAAGGAATTTTGATGATCAATTTTAAAACAAAAGATAATTTGTTACCTTACCAAGTTATGAATTTCTGAAGTTCAAACAACATTAAAATCATTTATATTTTGCTTTGTATTTTCCAAAGTATAGTTATTGTGAACTCAAGCCGGGTGTTGTGGGGGACATATGAAATCCCAGCACTCAGTAGGCTAAGACAGAAAATAGCCATGAGTTTGAAGCCAGTTTGAGCTACATAAGCAAGTTCAAGGCTAGGATGTACTACATAGAGAGACCTTGTCTCAAAAGTAAATAAATAAAGGCATTCAATATGTATTTCCATAGCAGATGATAATTTTAGATTATAATAGCTCAAAAGCAATTTTTGTGGCTTTAGTTTTTGTATATTTAAAAAGAAGAAAATTACATCAGTTTTTCTAAAATAAAAATCAATTTTGGAAAGAAAATATTTCTGCCTTTATTTATGTTCTTTTATATTAATGTGATAATATTAAATTTCATATATATCTGATTCTATAATAAAATCAATCAAACATGCAAATTTAACACATAGATTATCTTGAAGCAAAATTTAAATTCACACATTTTTATTAGCTAAAACATCTTGGCATGATTCCCTTTGGGTAGTGTGTACACTATATTAAGCTTTATTACATGATACTATTGTTTTATTTGATGTGAATATGTAATTTTATGAAGTCAATATTAGCTTCAGTTCTAATGGCGGACCATTATTTTCACTTCTGCTTTAGGACAGGCAAAAGTTAATTCAGTCAGATGTGCTTATGAAAAGTATATTAATTAAATGCTGCCATTTTAATCACTTAACAATTGTATAATCTAATTTCCAAACTTTACGCTGAAGTAAAAAAAAAACACTAAAATTCTCTGTAGCTTTCATCCAGAAAGATGCACAATGTATTTAATTTTTCTTATGATTCCATGAAAATAAAATGATATGTAACAAATTATTTCTGCATACAGTTTTTGAAAGGATGAAGAATCTTGAATATGTATCCTGCATTGAATGATGCTGAGAAATATGCTACCTAAGCTTGATACCAAATGCCATACCTTGCAATTTTTTGTTTTTGATACAATTTAGATACTGTTCAAAAATAACATAGGTACAGTCAAAACAATCTGGCTACATTTATGCTCTCTTTTTATTTTTATGATAATTCTTTCTCTTTTAATTTTAATTTTATTAGTACATGTTTGCAATACATGCTTACATTTCTTATGGGGAATAGGTACATGTACTTAACACTGAATTGTTTTCGTTTTCAGCCTCCCCCCTTTCCCACCCATTTTCTCCATCTTTTGGTCACTTTCCCTTTTGTAAAAGATCTATCTTCCATACTTTGTATTAGCTGTCATTTAGTTATACTCTTTAATTATATATGCTTTGGATTCTCATTTGAAAGACCATGTGACATTTAAACTTGTGGATCTTTTTATTACACTTAAAATTATGGTTTCAGAGTACATTTCATTTGCTACAAATGACTGGAGATTTACTTCTTTTTTAAACAAATGTTATGAAAGCTATATTATTTTTAAAAGAACAATTCATAGTAAAAATGAAATGGCCTTATGAACACTACTTGTCACTCAAATTTCTTTTTAACTATCTTAACTAATTTTTATATACATACACATAAACATATACATAGTTTTTCCTTCAGTTTGTCACACAAGTGCAACAATAAGATGGTTACACATGTGTGACTTATTTATTTCACTGGTAAGTATATTTTCCAAAAAAGAACTAAAAAACATCATATTACAGTGATAAATGTGCACCTATGTTTATAGATGCACAGTTCATAATAGCCAGATCATGGAAACAACTTAAATGCCCAATGACTGAGGAATGGACAAAAAAGATGTGGTATTTCTGCATAATGGAATACTACTCAGCTATAAAGAATGATAAACTAGACACTTCCATACTTAAATGAATGCTCCTTGAGAATATACTCTATTTTTAAAATATTTAATTATACCTTCATTTTCTATGTTATATCTTTCAATACAATTATTCTCAGAAAAGCACAACAAATTGTACAGATTTTTGAGTCTTTGCTATTGTTATTTTGGGACTTCTGAAAATGTGACCTTTGACAAAGTAGCCTTACATTTTTCATCCAGGGAGTAAGTTGTGATTTCTCATCTGGTATTTTTTTATATAGGATTATTGTACTAAAAAGTGTAAATATTCTCAAATATTTATCATGCTGTTTTAGACAAGGTCAATATAATGATGAATCTATAAACTGTCAAAATACATGATGACCAGTTTTTCTTTATAGAGAAACATCACTGTAAATATATAACTTGGGACCTGATAATTTCATCATTCAAATGAGATTAAGATAATTCAAGAGAGATTAAACTAAATAAATTCATACTTCATTTTCCTGATACACAGTCGAATAGAAACAGTTAAGCATTTAAAAGTAATAAGCAATTATCTTTGCCTTTGCACAGTTAAAAATACTTCAGGTTTGGTCCCATATATGCCTAAAGAAGTGTTAAGGAATTGGTCATAGTTTAACAATATTAAGTAATTGGTTAATATCTGTGATTTTTGCTTCATAAAACTATAGTTCACGAAACTAAAGATTAATGGCTTGGACTGAAATGTTCATTAGTGTAATGTTCACTTTTAGAAGCTGAAGTAGTGCTCCATGAAGAGGAACAAAATGATAGAATCAAAGAAAACAGAGAATGCACTTGGGGAAAGAAATCTGTTTTATGATGAAATATGCTACCACTTTGAAGTCTTGACAAATGTTCAAATTAACTTTTCTTCTCACTACAATGTGGGAATATCTAGAATCATTGCTAATAATCCAAGGGAGGTCTTCTCTCTTTATTTTTCCAGTTTTTCAAGGACAATGCAATATTAGAACTGCAATTCTCAGGTATAAAAGAATATTTGGCATTCCAGGAAGCTTGTGAGTGTCAGGTATAGAAGAATTAGGCTACAAGGTTAAGCAGTGGAAGTCAAAATAATGACTTTGTTATTTCTTTCTACCTCTCTTATTAAAGCATGAGAAGAGCTCTTCAGCGCAAAAAGAATGAAGGTCATCAAATAGGAGGTATTTGGCTGTCTCTATTCAACTAATATGCAAATGCTTAAAAACATTCTTTTTATAGCACTTGGGTCAATTACTAAATCTGACATGAAAGGTGTAAGTTTCAGGAAATCTAAGCTTAGGATTCAGTGCGCAGCAGCATTATGGAACCGAAAGAGTAGCCAGAACTCAGCGTGGAGCGTGATGTTGCATAAGTAAGAAAATTGAGTTACTCTCCTGAACCAAGGATTTATAGTCTGTGAGGAAATGACTTTCACCGTGGGAATTGCGAAAGCGAAGTGTTGCTCACTGATAGGAATAGCAAAATCGGAAGAAAAAAAATAGACAATGTCTTCCAAGACAGTTGTTTTTGATGACAGAAAAGTATATTTTGCAGGCTCAGATTTCTTTTTTTCATTTGAAGGTGAGATAAAATGAGGGCAAACTCAAATTTAGAAATTATTTATATGCAAGAAAGAAAATGTTTCTTTTTTTTTTTTAACTTGACGGCACATAATCTTCCATTAATATCTAAATTGTTACTAACCAAGAAGTCAGATATTCTGGGGAGTCCATAAAATGCATTAAAAGAAACATGATTTCGTGATAACTAGAGATCAAGTGTGGCTTTTCAGCTGCTCAATTTGTTTATTAACTGTAGTAGTCTTTTGGTGGAGTTTTGGGAGTCTTCTATATGTAGTATCATGTCATCTGCAAATAATGATAATTTCACTTCTACTATTCCTATCCTCATTCATTTTATTTCTCTCTCTTGTCTAATTGTTCTGGACAATGTTTTCAGAACTGTATTGAAAAGGAGTGATGATAGTGGATATCATTGTCTTGTCCTGATTTTAGAGTGAACATTTTCTCTTTTTGTCTAGTTAGTATGATGTTGGCTGTTGACTTGTCATATATGGCTTTTATCAGATTAAGGTACAGACCCTCTATTTTTAATTTCTCTAGAGGTTTTTTTTTTTTTAACCATGAATTAGTGTTGAACTTTAGCTGAAGCTTTTCTGCACCTATTGAGATATCATATGATTTTCATCATTGGCTCTGTAGGTGTGGTGCATTATGTTTATTGATTTACATATTTTGAACCATCATTGCATTCCTGGGATGAATATCACTTGGTCATGGTGTATAATCTTCTTGATGATTTGCTGCATTTTGTTTTCTAGTATTTTATTGAGAATTTTTGCATCTGTGTTCATTAGGGAGATTGATCTGTAGTACTCTTTTTCAGTTGGGTCTTTCTCTGGTTTTGGTACCAAAGTAATATTTTTCTCCAAGAATGAGTTAGGGAGAATTAATTCCTTTTCAACCTCATTAAAGTGTTTAAGGAGTATTCTTGTTAAATCTTCTCTAAATTTCTTGGAGAATTTAGCAGTGAATCCGTCAGGATCTGGGCTTTTCTTGTTGGTAATTTTTTAATTACATACTTAATTTCATTAACTGATACTGGGTTATTCAATATTTTTATATCTTCTTGATTCAGCTTTGGTAATTCATACATTTCTAGGAATCTGTCAATTTCTTCTGTATTTTCCATCCTATGCGAATAAAGATTTTTGAAGTATGTATGAATGATCTTCTTAAATTCTGAACCCTTTTGTGCAGTTCTTATGAGAATTTGCTTTTTAGTTTTCTTTTAAGCTAGTTAAGAATTTTTCTTGATCTTTTATTTGCAGAATAGTTTATTGTGTTGTTCATTGCATTAATCTTGCTTAGGTTTCAGCAGAACTTCTTGAATATATGAGTTTCAGTCTTTCATATTCATGTATGTCTCTATGCAGTATCCTCTATTTTGTGTCTTGGGTTACAAGAACTAAATTATTTATTATTTTATTCTTTATAGGAAAACTCTGCTCTAATGGATCCTAAATAATAATCACTGTTTTTCACAGATATAAATAATGATTTCCATACTGGTTTTTAGTTACTTTCCACTGGGATTATAGACTTACTATAGCTCCATTATTGAGCAAATATCCTGAAGCTCTGAGGGCAAGAAGGACAAAAACATAGTATGCAACACAATTGAGAACAAAATTATGGCCCTTCTTAAAGGAGAGAAACACTGGATAGAAACTTGATGCCAGATGGTCATACTGAGTTCAGCTTTGGTCTTTAACAGGAGAAGGCAAGAGTTGCAGAAATAGATTGATCTTGAGTCCTGTTTCTGGGACCAACTTCACCACATCTCTGTCGTGTTTTCAGACCCATTTTACCAGGTCCTGTCATACCTGTCCTATCAGTTCTACAGTGATTAGTAACAAAAGCATCTGATGGCAATGACCATAGCATTTTGATCAATTTGGTCATTCAGTTCCTCTTCTAAATAAGAAGATTTGGTGTGAATTAACATATAACACAAGAACCATTATGCTTTGTGGTCATTCCCAAACATTGATACACATGACTACCCCAGACCTGTCTGTGTGTGATCTTCCAGTCTTTGTAGTCAAGGTCTGGGAGTCTGTGTGTTTGGGTGGGGGTGCAGTGGTGCATGTGCATTTCTCTTTGTATGTATCCACCTCTCCTGCACATCTTTCTATTCACAACGAAAACTCAGATCGATCTCTCACAGTCACCCCCGTCTAAACCACCTTCAACTCTTGCCTGTGTTATTGGCACACTCCTATCAATTCTCCACTTCTCCCCCACCAAAATGCATTCTCATGTGCATTCAGAATACCGTGCATTCGGACTTACTACTTTTTTCTGGCCTGTTTTACACATTTACGGTTCTTGCAAAGTAACATAACATCAAGTAAGAGAGTGATTTTCAAAATCTGCCAAGACAATTCAATAGAAGAAATCTCTTGGCTAATTTTCCAGACTAAAATAATAGAACCTTCAGAATATTTGACGTATTATGCTATGTTTAAGCATATAAGTGTTCTAAATTCACTTGCATTACAATATAAATTATAGAACTGTGTATTTTAAACTTTCGCTCTTGATTATGACACTTTATTGAATAATTAACAAGTTCATCTTTCGCCATCGTACTGCATTGCTGCGACACAATACCTGACAACCACAGTTTAAAAGTGGAGATGTTTAATGTAGCCCCCCGTTCAACACATGTTCTACAGGATCCAAGGCAAAAATATCTTGGCAGAGAGCACGACTTGACAAAGCTTATTCCATAAGTGCCAGGCAGTGGATCAGGGAGGAAGGGGAAAACAGCCATACACAGCACCCAAAGTCAGGCTCCCATTAGCAGCCTGGACACACCCAGTCATGTACCCCACCCCCACACCCCTGCGTGGCTCCCGAGACCAATGCAACTGACAGTTGATCTTCACTGCCACAGTAGTCCCGTTCCATCAACGACCATGTCATTTTTCTAGCAACACTTCCTTCTGTAGGTATCTCTGAAACCAGCCAAATGTTTCCTTCTTCTGTGGCATTGGTTGTTCCTTTTCAGTCTCATTCTGATACTTCTTTCTCTAGCATTCTGATCAGTCAAGCACTTGAGAATTCAACCTTAATGACTTTCCTGCTGCAATCTCTCCCAATACGATTACCCTCAAACCCATTTCTTCACACATCAGTTATTCTACCATGACTCTCAATTTTTTTTTTAATTTCCAGCCCAGACATCTGCTTCTATATCTTAACTTGAATACCCAGATGACTTCCAAATATTATCACCTGAATGCCCAATAAGTCGCTCAACTTTGACAATCAAAATACAACTGCAGATTTGTACTTCAACTACTCCTTATGTCCCTATGAACTTATTATCCCAAATCCATCCCCCAATCTCTAAAGAGAACTACTAATTTACACCAGGTCCAGAGGCCCAAACGTGGAGGTCCCAGAAAATCGTTCTCTGTACTAAGATTTCAGTTTCAGTGTATCAACACAACCACAGTGGCCATTTTATAAAGTATAAGTAGGTTGAATTAAATTTTTTCTATTCCTGTTACAACCCTAGTCCAAATCACCATCATATCTCTATCATTCCTCAATATCACTCAGAGAGCCGTCACTGAAATAGAAATCAGGTCACAGCATTCCGTGCCACTTAAGAGTAAATTCAACTGTAATTTGCAGAAAAGCATAATAGTGACGTAAGATGAAAGCTTACTTTTCTCTTGCATAGGCTAGCTAGAAGCGAAAGCAGTTCAAAAATCAAGAGAAACTCAAAACCTTTCAAGTGTGTTGCTCTGTCAACCTTTATAAATAGATTCTGCTCCTTGATCTGAGATGATTTTCCAAATTCCAAATAAGTCATTGGCCAGAACTGAGCCCTAAGGTTACATCCACCTAAAAGGAAACTGGGAAGAATAAACTCAATTCCAGGCAGCTGTGCACCCTAATGGAAACTGATAATGCAATTTGCAAGGAAGAATGAAAGAATACTTACTGAAAAACAATTAAACCTCTCTTTCATTCACTCTGTTACTTACATTTGTCATTGCTTTTTATGACACTTAGCATAAAACCCAAACTCTTCTTCTTGCTATAAAGACCTTTAAGATTGGATTTTTTGTTGCCTGCACAGCCGCATTTCCTTTCACCCTGCTTATGAGCTCATATTTTACTCCAACTAGTCTGCAAATTTTATTTTCTGCCCTTTGAATGGATAATGATCATTTCTATTTCAGAGTATCAAACTTATTTTCCTTATGCTTGAACTATTGTTTATACTGATATTTCTCTAGATCATTTATTGCCAAAAGTCAGAAGTCTGTCAAGATGATATTTTCTCACAAAGGTATCTCTCCATATTGCATGGATGCATCTTCTCGTTGTCATTGTTGCACCAGAAATACATAGAATAACCTCACTCTGTCCCCTGTGTTTCTCCAATTAAATGTAAGCAGTTTTGTTAAGGCTAGGATTCTGGGATGCGGATGTCACTTAGAGTGCTTGCCTAGCATGCGAGATCGCTAGCACTTCAAGAAAAGATAAAGTCTGGAGTTATATAAGAATTTTTGTTACCATCACTCCTGCTTATAAATGTTTTACATTTAAGGTCTAAGTTGGAGAATAGGTAAATAATTTTATTATATTATATTATATTGAATAGGTGAAAGGTGAATATTTATATAGGTAAATAACTATTATTCAGTCTTCTCTTTCAGTAGCATCATTTGAATTATTTACTTTTAATTTTATATTGCCTCGAAAAGATTTAGAGTTCTTTCAGAAATTTAAACTCATCTTGCTTAATTTATTATATATATATATTGATATTGAGAACAAAATATATTTCTAACTGAAACATTGAAAACTACTAAATTAAAAGTTGTAATTCCTCACCGTGTTAACTGGAAACTTGATTAATTCCAATTATCATCCTCTTCACCAATTTTTGGACTTCTAGGTAGATACTGACAAATTTCTAAATAAACATATTTTCCTTTCTTTTAGTAAAGACAATGTTATTTTTTGCTTTGGAAAATATGTTTTGCATAAAACACAAAACAGTATATTAATGTATTTTTTAGGCTTCCAATCATTGTATCAAAATTAATATTCATATTTATTAAGCTAGCACCCATTAAATCGTGAATTTTACCAGAAATATAAATACATAATAACATATATAATACTGAAATAAATTTAAACTCAAAATATACTATGCTAAATTTATTTTCCCACTGTATCAAATTAAGTTGTTAGTACTTTTGACACTGAATTGAGCTATAATTTTGTCATTTCATAGGTGTGCATCAAAACCTTTTTTTTGGAATTGTGACTCAATTCACTTTTCTGAATGCCAGTCTCTGGACCACTACCAATTATAAACACCTTGATTACCATAGACTTGTGATGCATTTAAATATCTAATAATGAAATTTAGTACTTGAATTTTGAATTTATCAACTTTTTAAAAGCTACCTCCAAATGAATTTTTCCAAAAGTTTCACAATATCTTTGGAAACTGAGGGTGTACTGGAAACACAGATCAAAGAAGTCAGGTGAAACATAATGCCGGAATGTAGTCAGGCTAATTATTTGACTTAATTGGCTTGAGAGATGCTTAGGAAACAACTAAAACACACTTTTTTTGTGTGTGTGTGTGTGTGGATTTTGAAACCACAGCCTTTGGAACTGTGGTTCCCACCCCATCCTCTAGGGCTCTTCCTGGCTGTGCCTTGCTTCCTGTCTGATTGAGGTGGGGCTGTCCTCTAGTGTGCCCTCTGCCATGATGTTTTGTTCTTGGAGCCAGTTGACCATGGTTAGAGACCATGAGTCTTATTACGATAAACCCTTTGTCTTTTCAGTTGTATATTGCAAATATTTTGTTTTTGTGAAATCTCATAATACAATGTTAAAAGTTTCCAGCATGTTATTCAAAGTATCCAGCAGATTTTCATCTAG
>RJWM01034270.1:0-19952 GCA_004363535.1 Dasyprocta punctata | reverse complement strand
ATTTCTCTATTTGTTATAAGTAGCACATTTTTACAATTAATGTTTCTCTAATTAGACAAGTATCCTTTAAAATGTTTTTTCATAAGTTAAAAACATTTGCTTCTTATATTTACTGTTGTCACCATTTTTCATTCCTTTTTATAGATTCATATTTCCATGTGGTATTATTTTCCTTCTATTGGAAGATTTTCCCTTAATACTTTTTAAATTTTATTTCAAAGATAGTGAAATGCAACAAAAGATAACAGAACAATCAAAACAAAGCAGTAGAACTGGCATAGAACTTCAAACAGAGATGCTATGAAAACAATAGCTACTATATTGTATCTTGTTACTTTCAGAATAGTTGACCATTCCATCAGGCATAGCAAAAACAAGCCAAAAACAAAACACAATAAAACCAATAAAAACAGGATGTGAAATAAAAAAAAAAAAGGAAACGAAAAATAAACAAAATTAAGCAAACCAATGACAATAATATTGGGGCTTAGAGACAAGACAGAGGACAATCCCACCTATTTGCCACACTAGAAAGTGTCATCTACCCAAGAAAGGCTGAGACTTTTGGCACCAGTCCTGCAAAACAATCCAGCAATACAAGTATTTGTAACCCAGTTGTCATGAACCCAGCAGGTCCTCCGGACGGGCAGGATGCTGGCGGGGTAGGGAGGGAGAGGTCCTTGATTCATAGCCCGCACGCCGGCAGGCCTATGGGACACCACTCTTTCTCTCCTCCTGGAGTCCACACGGTCGTGCAGACTCACCAGGGAGGCGGGCTGGCTTGCTTCTGGTTGTGGCCTCTCGCCCCAACATGGAGGGTTCGCAGAAGGCACATAGTTCTCCCCCTGGGTTCCGCGCGGTGGAGGTCGTGCAGACTCACCAGGGAGGTGGGCTGGCTTCGAGACAAAATTTATATATGCACACAATGAGATTTGGAAAGTAAATGATAGAAAATATGTAAGCATTAATTGAAAAGAAGTTTATAAGTATAGATAATTATACATGACCTAGTTTTTAAGCCACAATTTGTTATTACAAATAAGGAGAGATATTTACTAAAAAGAAAATAGGATCAATCTATTAGAACTACTAAAATTCTAAATGTATCTTCATGCAAAATAACTTGGAAGTGTATAAATAGTTGACAGAATTGAAAGAAGAGAAAAAATCATAGTGAGATATCTTTCTCTTGCTGGTAGGGCAAATAAACAAAAAATCAATTGAAGATATAAAACTTTCCAAATTTATCTTAATACACCTAAATAAATCACTATACCTGAAAACTACAAGTTTATAGTTTTTTTCAAATATATATGGAATATTTAATTAATTGATACTTTTCTGGTCATAAAAGATAGATTGGATTACAAACCAAAATTTGAAATTTAATATAAATTCTCTAACATATTATATGAGAGGCTATTTTCATGATCTTGTAGACAAAGTATTTTGAAGAAAGATACATGTAAAAATTATTAGAAAGAGGAAAAATGTTATTATTAGCGTTAGGTATTCATATTTTACTGCTGATCTATAAACTGAAGTAACTATTAGAATGGTATACAACAAGTAATTATATTTGTCATTTAAAAAGTAATTTTGGCATTCGAAATCCCCAGATATTTATGCACTACATAAATCCTTTTCCTCTAGCCTGTAAAAATGAGAAACAGTTGTTTACAAAGAATCACACACTATCATTGTCTCTTTCAGGAATAGCTAAATACACTTCCATTTTTTTTAATGACCTATTGTGTTTGTTACAAAGACAGCAGATATTTTTGATCAAGACAATAAGCTACAAAATTTAGCCTTATTATTTGTTCATAAAGTGTGACTGTCATGCAGATCGATAAAGAGGAATAGAGAACAGTGATGAATATGTCCTTTATTTCCTCTTGTATGTCAGTATATAAGTTTGTACTGTACAAGCAGTCAGATCACCCATTAAGAGCAGTTATTTTAATAGTTTCAGCTTATGTAGGGTGCTTCATTTATCAATTTCATTGACAGCGACAAAGTGCATATGCCACTGCTAAAGGCTGGTTCAGTCAAGAAACAAACAAAAAAACTCAGCTGTAGGATTGTTGCATAAGGAATGAGACCTACTTGAATCAGTCAATCTAGAGCTGTCTCCTGTTATTATCTAAGGAAAAGAATTTTGAAATTACAAGTTCTAAAGAATTTTTGACATAAATTGGAATTCTTAATAATGGAAGAATTATTATTATGTGTGTGTGAATTCTCTTAGTTTTCTATGTTGCATTATAATTCAGTAGAGTTAGATGAATAGTCCTGAAATTTTTGATACTAATGTTTATATTTGTATAACCAGTGAAGATTATTTGCTATAATATAAAGATTATATTATTTATATAATCATGGAAGAGTTCAAAACCTTTTTCATTTGGTTTAATGGAAGTTCCCTAAACAATCTGTCAATTCAGATTATTTGGTCATGAAGAATTGAATTTGATTCAATCTACTGTGTTAAGTACCACCTTCCTTTGATATATCCATTCTTGGGTATCATGGGATAGATGAAGTTAAGATTCTCATTAGTTCAGGATAGTATAACAATGGTTTAATTTAATGAAACATCTGTGTTGTAGGATATATATTTAAAGTAAAACCACATTTTATTAAATTAGGGATATGAATAGCTATAACATTAACAGTCTCACTAAATGGGAAATAATTCTGCCTCAATGACTAGGAAAATTTTGAAATTATTTTTGTTTTTATTTAGAAGATTTGTTTTATTTAGAAGCTGTTTCAACTTAGCCATTGTTCACATTTATATTTTTATCATTTTCTTATTAGTAGATTCTTACTAGGTTTTTTTTTTCTTTTTGTGACAGTGGACCTATGCCCACACCATGCTATACAGGCACTCTGGCATTGAGCTACGCCACAGTCAGGATTTTATTAAGTTTTAGTAAGAGTATGGTGTTAGATTGTTTGTGTCTTTCCAGTTCTTTTAGAAATTAGAGAGACAAACACAGGAACATAATAATAATAATAATAATAATAATAATAATAATATACACATTTAATGAAACAAAGAGAAAATCTTAAACTACAAATTATTTAAATCCTCAAAAAGATACCTATAACACCATTCAGACAGAAGCCCCACCCAGAGAACTAAAATCTCTTGACTTATATAAATATATATATATTTTGTACTCTGAAAATATAGCAATCATCTTTTTTTTCTAAGAGCTGCTAATACAATCCTCAATTTCTTTAGGCTAAGCCACAATTTCACAAAGTAGAAATAATACAAAAAATCTCTCTGATCACAGTGTAATGAAACAACAAATTAATAAAATCTCATAGCAAAAAAAATTCCATTTGGAGGTTTAAAACTCTTTCTGAACTACTGAGTAACATTTCAAATTTACAAAAATTCAACAATCACAAAAGCATTATATATTGTAACCATTGAAATAAACTCACAGGTTAACACAGCCTTCAGAAGGAAAAATATGTAAGCCCCTTTTGGAAAGGATAACAGTACGTGCTTTAGGCAGTTGGCTAAAGAATTTTTTAAAAGTAAGGAAAAACAAACTCAATGAAAGTATATATATATATATATCTCCAGGAATTCAACTCACGACCTCATGCTTGTCAGGCAGTTGCTGTGCCACTGAGCTATATCTCCAGCCCCAAAATTAATATAAACTTAACAGATACAGATTAGGGTATTAGGGTGCTTTAATGGCTAGCTTGCTTTATTTCCTTTTTAAATAAACTATTTGCCAGGATTTGTTTTGCCCTACTTTCAAATACATGTATAAAAACGGATATAGGGTTATATCTCCTATAAGGCATTCATTATTTGATATATGGAGACATTCAAATATGGAGAGGTATAAATGTTATGTTTGTCTTTATCGGTTCTAAGCTTATTTTTATGAATATCCTCTCACATTCATTTGCACACATCATACTGATTGAAGAATAAAATCTGTAGGGATATTGAAATTGTTCACTGTTGTCAAGCTTCAGTTGACTTCCAGCCAAATTTGATCTCCCAAGTTTGACTCTTACTTTGTAGTTAAAATGAAATTCAAACAAAATTAAATACGATCTTGTGATTTTTTTTAACTTTAAATAGAAGAAAAATAAGAAATTAAAATAAAACAGAATCTCACAACAGGCCAATAGGAAAGTAACAATATGATCTTGTGATCTTTTAGAGTTAGGAGACCAAGGGTTAATGATCCTGTCTTTTTATATTTCCGGTAACAGACAGTAGTTCACAAAGTCACCTCACCAAATCTAGTCAGTGCTCAGGAGAGTCCTCCTTTTGTTAGAGATGCCACTGAAGTCAAGTCCTCATCCTTGAGCCAGTGACCAATCCATGATGTTTTTAAGTGCCACGTCCCTTTTCATCACTGTCACTCACATCATCTCCCACCCTGACCTCCATCCCTGTCACTGACTCTGTCTATGGGGATGTCATTGCAGGGTTGACCTTGTTGCTCTGCCTTCATTGCCTGCAGGGCACTGAAAGCACCAGTTCCACTTTCTCTCAGATTAGTTAGAAACTTGGACTTCAGCTAAAATGAAAACAAAGATGATTTGAGACAGATGCCCTGCTTCAGGGCACACATGGTTTTTGTTTTTCTGTTTTCCTGCTTCAGAAACAACAAGCAAGTTGAGGATGTCACCAGCTCCTTCCTTATGCTGCATTGCCTTCATTTTCTCTACTCACTGGGCTGAGGGCTGAAACAAGCACCTCAGATTTCTGAGAAGTGTGAAGCCTCAGATTCCCTGTTTTGAAGTTTGGGAACTTCTTAGTTGAAAGAGTATGCAAGATAGCAGGTGAAACCAGAGTCACTCTGGAGCAGACATTTTCTCCAATTTTCAACTTCCCATGGCTTATCTAAACTACTTTAGTGAATATTATTTCTTTTATTCTTAAGTTATTAGTTTTCTGTCTTAAATATAATTGAAATCACTAGGGGATGGGTGTTTTTCAAAAAGGTAGTTTAGTCAGTATTCTAGATCTGTGGGTACAGGGCCACAGAATCTGAGCATTATTATTTATTTTTAGTGATTTGTGCAGCCATGAGTGACACCCTCTGGCAGTCCTCCCTGTCACTCCAGAGAAGAGGTAGATGCTGGACAATTCCTGTTTGCTTGTGTATTAAACTCTGTAATGCCTGGTTTTCCATAGAGCTCCCAAACTAAGGTTTAAGAAAATCATTTCTAAACAGCAAATATTTTACTAGTTACAGTTACTGGGAGAAATATGAGCATTGACATACATATTCCAACTACCTTTTTTACATTAGTAAAGACACTATAAATTTCCTAAAGGCTAGAATGCATATGATTTTTTTTGGTGTTTCCTATCAATAGTTAGCAAATTATTTTGGTGTCCTAGACAAGCAGAATGAACAAATTATTAATATATTCATTAATATAGATGGCATTTATAGTACCAGTCATAATCTCCCATCTTAGCTTCAGAATTATTTACACAAATATCTAGGGATTATTGAACAAAAATATAAATTTTCCCTGAAGAATACCTGATCCCATCCTGTCTCACTTCTTTTAAATCCTGAGCAAAATAACTTCTCACTAAATCACAACCACTTTTACCAAACCAAGGTAATGTAATCTCTGAGTCATAGCTAATATCTCTATGTCTCTTTCTTATATACACTGTTCTTATTTCTCCCATTACTGTCAATGAAAAAAATCTTCAGGAAACTTTGCCTGCTATTTCTGCAAAAAAGACTGAAGTTCACCAACGTTTTATTATCTATATTACTATCACTATAATCAGCATTGTCTTTGTATCTCACTGGATTCCTGAGATTATGTTTTGATGGATTTACCTGTTCTGGACTTTCATGCAAGTGGGGTCACATAGTGTGTGCTCTTCTATGACTGGCTTCTTTCACTTAGAATATTTTCAAAGCTTATTTGTGTTGTAATGCGTATTTGTGTTGTTGTGTGTAGTCTGTGTTCAAAGGGAAGCAGTTCCAGGACCACTCATGTTACCTAATCCACAGACAATCTAGTCCTCATATAATATGACATTTATTTATGTAAAACCTATGCATATCTTCCAATATACTTAACATTGCATTTATTTTACTTGCAAAAAATGAATGTGTTGTAAATGCTATGTATATTTCATTGATGCATTTTTTTTCTTTCTTTTTTTTTTTTTTTTGTGGCACCGGGGATTGAACTCACAACCTCACACCTACCAGGCATGCACTTAAGCCACTGGGCCAAACCCCCAGCCCTCATTGATGTATTTTACTGTTTAGGAAAACAATGATATGAGAAAACCTGTGTATATTCATTACGTATGCAACTACCATAGTCCTAACTAGATTTTCTACTCACAGTTGGTTGAATCCATACATAATGAACCCAACAAGTGTGGTGATGGAATATATTTCATTCCTTTTGTGATTCAATATTATCCCATTAAATGAATACACTACATGTTGTTTATCCATTTGTTTATTGACAGATATATGAGTTGTTTCCAGTTCTGGTTGTTAGGGGAAAAAGTGCTATAAATATTTGTATACAATTTTGTGTGAATATGTGTTTCTGTTTCTGTTAAATTTATATTTGGGAGTGGTACTGCTGGATTATGTGGTAACTCCTTTTATAATCATTTGGGAAACTGCCAAACTGATTTAAAAATCACAAAGTCATTTTAAATTCAAACTAGCAGAGTATCAGTGTTCTAGTTTCTTCATATCCTCACTAAAACTTCCTCAGTATCAGTTTTTTTAAATTCCAGACATTCTGATGAATGCGAAGTGGTTTATCATTGTGCTTTTTATCTTTTTACACTTATCTCAGGAGTAATGGTGCTAAGCATTTTTAAATGTAATTTTTTGAATGCCTATCAGATGGTGTCACTCATTTTTGTTGTCATAATACAAACAGTATTGAACACACAGTTGAAAGTCAGTAATATTTGAATCTATGATAAGTGGATAATGATGAATAGAAAATTACATGAATAAAGAAAGTATTCTTAAAAGAAATATTTAAGAGTTCAACTAATGAGTCAACATGTTCTATGTTTTTTTCAAGGAACAAGGATAAAAGAGTTAAGGAGAAAATTTCTACACATTGAGATGTTGTCTTGAAAACTCATGGAGATTCCAGAAATTTGCTGCTTAATATGTAGCCCATCGACCATCACTATAATTGTCACTTATAAATGGTTGGAGATGGTCCCAGGGACTTTAATGCTTAGCATTAGTGCTTCTGTAACACAATGCTGAGGTCAAATTGTTAGTTCTCTGCCCTCAGTATATCATAATCAATGTTGAAAGTTCTAGAGATAGTCACTTGCCACTGAAATGGTTTGACACAAGCACCATGGCTGATACTCTGAAAAATAAAGTTGTGGAAATCATTTCTCTAATGAATGAAACAGTTATCTTCAAAATTCCCTGTTCATAGAAAACCTGAAATATCTTCTCCATTTCAGTATGGATGAAGCCACATCCTTCCAACCTCCATTCATCTTCAATCTCAATGGCAAATATAACTTTGTCTCTTTGAGTTTGGCATGCAAACACAGACCTGAATGTAAAAGAGCTTCTGATATTCTGATAACTTTTGTTTTAGACCTTGAAAATATATAAGCTATATTCTTTAAATTCAGTGAGCGCATAATGCTGATGATAAAGGCTTGCCTTTCTTTTCATGCTTTAGCCTCCTATTTGCACCAATGACAAGATAAATTAATGACTAATGGTGATAATGAAAAACATTTTGAAATAACTTAATAAATTTTGTGAACATTCTTTCCATACTACTAATTAATACTTATATGGTACTCAGCTGGGAGGAAAACAAGTCAATTTGCCCTTCCTGTAAATTGGCAGAAGGCCTGGGAGGAGAAACAAGAAGTATATTTTCCCTTCTTGTGAGCCCAGCTCAAGCCATGTAGGGCCCAGGAGGAGAAACAAGCCAATTTGCCCTTCCAGTGAGTCAGTGGAAGCCATGCTGGGACTAGGAGGAGAAACAAGAAGCAAATTCTCCTTTCCCATGAGCTGATGAATGTGTGGGCTGAGAGACACGACACCCCACACCCCCAGTAAGCAACCAGTTGATTCAGAGGACAGGCTGAGTTGATAGTAATTGAGGTACAAAAACAACTAAATGCTTACATTGTTTGATTGACTTTGTAGGCCTCATACTGGTAGTCTGAACATCTATTAAGCAGATAACAGTATGCAATATAGCAAATATGGGAGATTTTCTTCTGTCTTTTTTTTGAAATCCAATATTGTTCTCACTGTTTTGTTTTGTTCCATTTTATTGTATTGTTTTATTCAATGTTCTGTTTTGATTGGTTTTATCCTGTTCTGTTTTGTTTGAGTTTATTATGTCTAATGGTAAGGGCAGCAATTTTGAAGATAACAAGAGGCATTATGGCAGCCATCGTTGATTTCCTACTATCCTATCTTGAAGTTCTGTATCACTTTCACTGCTTTGCTTTGATTGGCTTTATTCTGTTTTATTTTGTTTGGCTTTATTCTCTAAAAAGTTTTTTTAAAAAAGTATGTTCTGAGTTTTTTGTTTCATTTTCTCTTTCCATACTCTCATGTTCAGAGGAGGAAACAAGTGCAAAGAGATTAAGCAATTTGTGCAAAATTATGCAGTTAATAAATGGAGGCTCCTGTGGTAAAGGTAAGTCTTGTTCAGGAAGTTGAACTTTTAATGAGAATACCCTGCTATTCAATTGCTCAACTCAAGGGCTTATTCTGTGACTGATAAGTAAGCGAGGAGCTTTTCAACTTTTAGTACATTAGTTCTCAGAACACATGAATGAAGCAGGTACAGATATTTCAATTTAAATACTTGTAAAACTGAAACAAAGCTATTTGGGGTTTTTTCCCTCAAAAATCACATACATAGTAAAACAAGAACCATGTCTTAGATTAGTTTATCTTACTAATGGCAGAATACACTATGGTTTAGTGAAACACAAATGTTTTGTCAGCGAGATAAGCTCGTCATATGTTAACCAGACTGGTCCTGAACCCCTGGTCTCCAGCAATCCTTCTAACTCAGTGTCTAAATTTACTGGGACTACAGGTACACATCATTGCATTCACATTTTTTCTTTTCTCAGAACAAATATTCTACATTGTTATTTCATTTTCTAAATTATAATCTTTCTACTTGAAATACCCTCTTTATCACTACCTGTGATAATTAATTTTATATTTCAAATTATTTAGGCCACAGTACCAAGACAGATGGTTAAACACTTGTTCAGAGGTTATTTTTATTTTTAGATTATATTAACATAATCAATAGATTTTGAATAAAGCATATTTCCATCCCTTATGTGGATCAGTTACCACTGTAGACTTTTAAAAAACAGAAGATTGTTCCAAAAGAAGTGAGAAACCTACAATATGTAGTTTTTCACTTTATACTGGGGCTCCAGGCTTCTGGCCCAACCTAGAGACTTTGAGCTGTTCAGTATCCATGTTGCTAGAGGAATTCTTTAATCTCTCTTTATTTTTTTTTCTCTGCAACATCCTGACTTCTATACTACCTGTGCATATTCTATCCATCTTTCAAGCTTCTCCTCAAGTGTTTACTAATGTTTTTGATGACTCTAAGACAAATAGTGTCTCCTCTTCTATGAATTTATGCATAATTCTATGGTAATATATATTTAATATTGTATCACATTTTTATTTTAATTTTTATATGTATAGTACTTCTTCTAATATTAATATAACAGGTCCAATATCTTTGCTATACAAATTGAACTATCCAACTTAATTCACCTGCTGCTTTACAGTGCTCATACATGTCTTGAATGGATATAACAATAGGAAAATTCACTTTGTCTATTTATTTTTTATTTATTTGTTTTTTTGAGACAGGGTCCTAATATAGTTCAGGCTGTCTTTGAACTCACTATGGGGGCTAGGCTGGCTTTGAAGTCATGGCAATCCTTTTGCCTCAACCTCCTGGGATTACAAGTGAGAAAATTCATTTTAATGAGATTAGTTTTAATTCCAACCAGGACCTAGCTTTCTAATGTTTAGCAAGTCTCTCTCTCCCTTTCTTTTGTCCTCTCTCTCTCCCTTCCTCTCTCTTTGTCTCTCTCTCTGTCTCTCTCTCATTATTCCTTCTTGCACTTTTCCTCTACCCCTTCTTTGCTTTCTCATTTCTCTCTCTAATAAAAATTTCATTCTAATATATGAGGAAATTCAATAATTATCTTAAAGTCTGTATAGTATTTTGAATGAAAATATAGTCATCACAAATTTAAAGATCATATTGAAAAGGGCAATTTGTTTTTATCATTAAAATGCTAGCTATGATGAGATGGCAATGATAATGAGGTCAGAATTTTCACTATTAAGAGTCTTTGAGGTGCTGTAGATATAATTATGTCTAAACACAAAGAGGATTTTCACATTAGTGCCACAAGAATGTAAACTTATATTGTTACTCTGATATGCATTTTGTGTTCATTATTTTCTTAATTTTCTACATTTTTCATTATGTTCTTTGATGGCAGCCCTTATGTTTGTAAAATTCTTTTATTTGGGTGCATTTTACAGGATATTAATTGCATTGACTTCAAGTCACATTGAACTGAGAAGTTTAGAAACATATTTTTCCTTTCTTTATTCTTTTCATTTTGTCCCATGTTTGAACTTCCCTGATGCCTCTGTACCTAATTAGCTATGTACTGGTTCTTCTACTTCACAGCAAGAGTGAACAACTTCTTTCATTTAACTAAAAAATAGATTTCCTACTTTGATATGCAAAGTTTGGACATTTGTTTTACATTTCTGCAAGGTATTTCATCCCAACTTTGTAGTTTACTAGTCAACTTACTTTGAGGCACAGTAATCTAGTTTCTGAGCCTCTTTAAGAGTGTTCTAGATTCAGAAATATAACACAACCTTGGTTCTAGTAGTCGTGTTTTTCTTTCCTCACTTAAAAGACATTTCCAGAAAAGGCAGTCATTTCCAAATATCTAACCATTTGAAGGGCAACAGGAAAGCTAACAAAATTGCTAAGTTTCATTTCTTTTTCCTAGAGTTTCCTCATTCAAAAGATACACAGTGTTTTAAGTGAAAGATCAGTCATAGATGACAGACTAATTGCAAGAAGAAATAAGGTGAACATTTTCATAAATAGAAAGAAATATAAACTGCATTAATCTATATAAAAATTGTGTATGGCAGGGACACAATAAGTTTTATGCTTTTACTAAGAGATTAAGCGCTAGTTTGGCATTAATACTAATGCTTAAAAACTTCATATTCATGACATATCGTGTTAATCAGATTTCCCAAACTCCCAGCCCTAGTTTTTTGAGACAATGTCACACTATGTAGCTCAGGCCGGCCTTGCACTCGCGTTGTAGGCCAAGCCGGCCTTGAACTCAGAACGATCCTCCTACCTCAGCCTCCAGATTGCTGGGACTAAAGGCGTGTGCCACCACGCTCGGCTCAGATTTCCATTACTATAACATATTCTTGGGATAATCAATTTACAAAGAGAAAAGTTTATTTCATTTCACGGTTTTGGAGGGTCTCCTCTGTGATCATTTGGGTCCATTGCTTTTGGTCCCGTGAAAATTTGAGGTACCATGATGCAAATGTGTAGTAGAGAAAAACTGCTCACCTCGTGGTCAGCAACCAGAACAAGAGAGCAGGAGAAAGAGAAAGGGTGTGGAATCCTGAAGTTCCTAACATATACTTTACAGAGAGTACAGGCCAACGTATTCTTTCCCTAGCAGTACTTTTTTCTTTTTCTTTCTTTCTTCTTTTTTTTTTTTTGCCCAGTTCTGTGGAAATGCATCCAAGTTCTACGTAACTTTATATTTTTCAAATTAACTGAGCAATTTCTATTTATAGTTTCATCTCTGTGCATCAGGTTTGCTTCATTATCTTCAAAAATTTCAGCAAAAACCGTTAGTTCAAAATTCAATACCTGATTAATTATACCAGCAAGGACATCACGCTGTCTTGAGCTCCTCCTCTAGAATGCAGTTAAGAGCATAAATGCAGGACATAATCTGGAGTAATCAAAAAGGCTAATTTAGTAATTTACCTATGCTTAAGGAACTCAATTCTCTGTTTTCTTTAGTCCAAAACATCTATATATTTATTATCATTAAACTAGACTAGAAAACTAGTCCATTATCAATAGAATAATAGCAGTTGAAAGGAAAATAAATAAATGGATTCAAGGCACACTTTTCTTTCAAAACTGTAATAAATATATAGATATCCCGTTCTAAGCTACAGATATTAAATAATTTAAAAATATTGTCTGGATTTTTTCTGAATAAATCAACACAATCAGTAAGAATATAAATTTATATACTCTTACGTGTTTCTAAAATAAAAATTTTTGTCTTTATACTTTAAATACACTTTATATAAGTCCCAAGACTTTTATGTCCCATGACTATTGATATGCAATAATTTTTTCATTACTATTCTGTATTAACATAATTATATCCATTTCATCCTATTATAGCCTCCACATGATAATACTTGTGGAGAATGCATCGAAGTCCCACTTACTGATGCGTCAGTACTCTAACAATCCCCAGTTTGTTTCTCTGTGCTATGTCGTATCCTCCTGTCATTCTAGATGCACACAAGCAAAAACACCAAGGAGTACAGAAATTTGAAGTTTTCTTTGGTACCATTATAAGGAGACAGCATTGTTGATATTAACAGTAAAAATGTTCACAGGAATTTCTGAGATGATTCTTAAATATCAGAAATCATTCATTACCCATAAACAGTGCAACAATATATGAGTAGAACAAATTTCAAACTCTAGTTATTTGCTCATTAATAAAAAATCTTAATCAGCATTACATTGCTTAATAATACTTAGAATGTGCTTGAGAGAGTTTTGCTTTTTGATTAGGAAGGCAAGCTTAAACTCAGTGCTCATTTTTACTGGAAAAATCATGCAGACATTTTATCTAACAGGAACATATTGAGCAAATGCCATTAAATTTACCACTGTTTCTAAACAAGTGACAGAATCATTTCAGAACTGCTGTGATTTATAACTTTTAAGTCTATCAGTCATGCCTCGAATTCTTATTATGTGAATATAACCAGCGCATTGATCTGACAGAAAGTAATAGATTAAATGGTCCTATGACAACTATGCTATTCAAAATAACTAGGAGTAACATAATGTTTTATTATTGATTTGGTTCTGTGAGAAAATTCAACAATGCTTTTGATATTTTGTGCAGTTAATGAAAAGAATCTATGACTTTTGTTATGTTCAAATGTATGACTTCACAAACATATCTATAAATATGCTCAGCTAATTGCATTTGTTCATCAGAAATATGGAGGTCTAATTCTAAGGTAATTCAATACTTAAATTGCTAATTGCTTGCTCATATAATCAGAAAATAGTTTTATTTTACACTTTTACATATGTAATTAAATCATCTTTAATTGTCTCAATTGAAAAACTAGCAGTGATGCTCAGTATATATATTTTAGTGGTTATGTTCATATGTCAGTTGAACTGGTTTAAGAAAAACATGGATAATGTAGTTATTATTGCAATTTTATAATATATGACATAAATATAATAAGCATACTTACAGAGAAGAAACTATTATAAGATTAGTTATAGGATACCAGGTAACAAAAATGTATAGATGTTCTTGTCTTGTATAAAATTACCAAGTGTTTTCTTATAACATTTGCACATTCTTCCATATACTTCAAATATGTATATTATTTATTATACTTAATATATATAAATTATATATAAATACATTTTATATATATACAAATTATATATAAATACATTTTTATACTTTAGGAAGTAATCATAAGAAAATAAACATTTATATACGTTCAGTATACAAATTATATATAAATTATATATAAATACATTTTTACACTTTATATACAAATTATATATAAATTATATATAAATACATTTTTATACTTTAGGAAGTAATCATAAGAAAATAAACATTTATATACGTTCAGTATACGTAATTTTTTTCCAAATATGTTCCATCTATTAATAGTTAAGACCATGACTGTGGAACCCATGGATACAGAGAACTAACTGTATATGTTACCATATATAATCTGCTAGTCACATTGTTTCACAAAGTATGAGTCTACACTCCATGGCTTCCCTATATAAACTTCTTGATTTATACTACTTCACATAAGTTTATTTTCTTCTGTTGTATTTTTTCCTTTGCATCGCTGAAGTTACAGCTTACCAGCAATCTACTTTGAATTTTGCACCTTGTTACACTGAACCAAAGGCAAAACAACTCACATCAGGAATTTAAAACCAGGACAGGGAGTTTGGCTCAGCAGCTTAAGCGCCTGTCTGCCAGGTGTGAGGCTGTGAGTTCGATTCCCGGTGCCACCAAAAAAAAAAAAAAAAATTTACTAGACGAAACAATTCAGAGATTATGAGGGCATTGTAACACAGTATAAACTGCGCCACTCTACCATGTACTAATTCTCTCTTCTCTTTCCCTCTAAAAACTCCCGTTTCTTTATCCTCTTATAAAACTCCTAAGGAGTTCCAAGCATTCTCTTTGGTACCTGAATTTCAGTGTTTATTAGGAATAGTGGAAGAGTGTCTTGTGAATATCCAGTGGAAACATCTGCTGCTGAACTGGGAGTGTGCCAATACACAAAAGAAAAACCAGGGCAAGTCTGGTTTGGTGGGCAAACGCAAACTCATTTAGGGCTTACATACAGAGCAATGGACATCTTCTGTGCCGCTGCACTGCTGTAGTTGTCCCCTCCTGCTTACCACGCTGCTGTTTCTATTGGGCTCTATGTTGCACAGCAAAAAGCAAAAGTAAGTGAACAATTATGTGTTCATTTGTGCTCCCATCTTTACCAGGAATTCCCATGGTAACCCTGATCAAGCCACAGTGAGGGATGGCTCCCTTTTGCTGCATTTTAGTACACAGTCTCAGAACCTGGTGATGTCTGCACAGGACAGCTAAGTGATGGCCTGTTACAAAATATCACTATTTTGGCTAGGGTTCAGAGCACTACTCTCCCAAGGAACACTCATCTTTCAGTGATACTCCCTACAGACACCCCTGTACTGACATTCCCCACAGAGGAATGTAGCTTCTGACATTATAATCGTATGATGAAAGATGCCACTCATACTATCATTTCCAAAATAAATAAATATAGTACTAGGTCACTTGAGTTATACTACTAAACATAGAAGAGTACAATGATATTTATCTTTTAAATTTGTTTCTTACTAATATCCAAGAAGTTAAATTAGATATTGATCCCAGTGACAAAAAAATACCTTCTGTAATGTGTCATTATGATGAAGATGTCCTTTATGGAACAAGGAAATACTTGATGCAGAGAAACATACTTAATTGTGAGCCTAAAAATCTATTTATGACTCAGAAAAAAATAAATTGAATAGGTGTACAAAGATAAAGAGTATATGCTAAATTTGAAATAATACACATTAATGGACTATTTGGAACACAGGAGAAGATGGCATTATAAGTCTGATAAAACCCAGCAAAACAAAAGGAATGAAATAGATATGTGCTGAAAGTGAGATTGACACTGAGTAAATGGAAGAATGGATGGGAATAAGGTTAGAAGGGATGGGAGGCATGAATGACCAAGAAAATAAATCTACAAGCTAGCAGAAATGGTGTAGACCTATCCAGTCTTAACTCAACAATAAAATGCTTGTGATTGGAGTAAGTGTTTAGCTCAGTGAAAAGGGATGTACTTAGCAGATGTGAGTCTCTGGTTCAATCCCAAGCACCTAAATTAATAAAAAAGAACTGCACAAACAAAAGATATCACAATTCAAAACAAGAAAAGAATAAAGAAATAATCTAATATGCAGTTTTAAGTTTATGATAAAAAATAAATATAGTATTTTGCAATGGAAAAATTACTCCATTGAAATAGAAATTTGAATAAAAAATGTAATTTAGAGTTTACACTCATATTCCACAAAAATTCAATGAGACAGTGTTATGAAGGAAAATGCAAATAACTAAACAGAAATGTTAAGGAGGAAAGAAAAAAGATAACAGTTATAATGAAAATTTATTGTATTTTTGGCTGCTTTATAGATTTAAAGGGAATGGAATTCATGACAAACAAATGTTTTGGTTGATTAAATTATAAAAAATTAATGTTTATAGATGACAAATAATTTAAATATCAACTACATTATAAGACATTTGTAGCAAATATTATAAATCTTTATTTTTGTTTTTGTTTTTGCAATGCAAGATATTGAAGCCAGGTCTTTGCACTGAGCTACATCCCCAGTCCTTTATTCCTATTTTTATTTTGAGAGTGAATCTCCATAAGTCCCTAAATTGCTTAACTGGGTTCAAAGTCAGTATCTTCCTTTCACGTCCACCAAGAATACTACAAGTATAGTCACATGCCACCACATCTGGCTTTTTGCTATTTTAAACCAAGTTACAAATCAGCAAGATGATAGTGCTATACATCCTTCTATTCAAACAAAGTGCATATAAGTTTTAGCTATTTACTACTGGTACAGAGAAAAAAGTACCCTACCTTCTCACAAAATGTTCTCTTAACTAAAAAAGAAAATTACTAGAGTCTCTATTTAGTAGAGCATAATCATATCATTGGTTAAAGGGAACAGTTCTGTGCGTTCTTTTCTATTGGTTTTAGCAATTATTTAAGTGTGTGTGTGTGTGTGTGTGTGTGTGTGTGTGTGTGTGTTTCCAAGGTATAACTCAGGACCTTGCACATTCTGAGCATGTACTTTACCGCAGAACTCAACTTGTAGCCCCTTTTCCTTATCTATTACCTTCACTCAGATCTCCAACACTCAAGCCTGCAATATTAAAAAATTGTAGACTATAGTGACACTCTTTATCTCTAATACTATCATATATATAATGTTGAAAAAGTGGTTTAGCATATTTGGTGTGGATTTTGGATATTATAAGTGGCTACTATCTGTTATAATTTAATTTAGATTTATTCAACTATAAATGTTTTAAAGCAATGCAAAGTGCTTTGTTGATGATTCATAGGATTTTTCTTTAAACTGCTAATTTCGCTGATTGAATACCTATTACTGTACTGGCACTGGCTCACAACTTTTGAGATAATTCTTCCTTGGTGGTAATGTTACACTTTGTGTTGTTAGTTATTTTTTGCTTTATGAGAAATGATCTTTCTATGTAGTTCAGCCTGGCCTGGACTCACTGGAGCCCAAGCTGGTCTTAAGCTCACAGCAATCCTCCTGCCTCAGTCTCCTGATTGCTGAGATTATAGGTGCACACCTCCATACCTGGCCTGACAATATTACTTTTTAGATATAATATTGAATTATATTTCCTATTATTTCATTTGTGACTTTCATTCTGCATTCATAAGATTTTTCTGTATTTTATTTATTCCAAATCTCTGTGTTTCAGTGATACAATTTTTCTGCCTGCAAAATAAATTACACAGCATATCTGTGGGTTGAAATATTTAAATGGTGCTGGAATTACTATTTTTGTAAAGATCAGAAAATTTAATCATTTTGGTCTGGAGCAATTTTATTCATAGATCTTTAATCACTCTTCCAAATTAATAAATATTAATTGTTCTGCCATGTTTTCTACTTTCTATACTATATGCATAATTTGGCAATAAAGTATTCATTTATTGTTTAAAATATGTTTATCTAGAGTTGTATAATGATCTGTGGTTTAAGTGTCTAACTCTTTAAAACTTATATATTTAAACTAAATCTGAGTGCAGTATTTGGATATGAAGCCTTTGAAATCAATCATGTTTATAAGAGGCCCTCGTGAGCAGAATTAATACCCAGAGCGATCTCTCCCCCCACAATATGTGAGTGTAAGAAAAAATGACTATCAAACAGGAAATGCACAGTAAAGTTAGTGCCTTGTTCTTGGGGTTCCCATCCTCTAAAACAGGAGGAACTCTTTTTGTTGCACATGTTCATAGCATTTTACTATAGCAACCTGGATCTATTAAGATAAATATTTGTCATTCTTCTTATCATCTCTATATTTGTGGTGATATCTACCCTCTTCTTCTCGATCAGATATTCTCATATAGACACAAATTTTGACTAATATATGTTTTTAAAAACCATTTAATTTTTATGTCATATCAGCTCAGGAAAACAAATTTTTCTGATCATTGAAATGATGACAAATTTGGGATTTATTGTGCATAATGTGATCAACAGCATCAATAACAAATAAAACTGGACATTGCTGATTTAACTGAAGGGAGTTAAAAATGAAGCAAATTTTCTTTGGTTTCTACATGTAATATATCTAAAGTATAAGATCCATATAAAAAGTGTCCCCTACATTAACTTGCTACAAAATATTTCAAGCAAAACTAAGAGAATATTAAGGAAGCATGATATGCAATGGGTAAAGTAATTTTTTTCAAAGAATAAATGTGCCAATAATTAAGAATATTGTCTTGCACTCAGTATCAGGTTGTTAAACTACTCTAGTTTTGCATTTGCAAAGTAAATGCATATTTTTCAATAATGTTCTGGGTGTTTAATAACACAAAGTACACAAGAATGGGCTTAAAAGCTGGTAGAGCAATTTGCATTTATTGAAAAATAGTGGAGAAAATGTAACCAGTATAATAAATAAAAGTTTTTGCTAACAGCTCGCCATTTTACTCTTGTTTTGGGTTTTAAATCGGTATGTTAGTGTAGTTTTGATTTGTATTTGTTTGATGAACCTTTGCGCATTTTTCATGTTACTATTGTTCATTCTCATATCTTCGTTTGAGCAAACTGTATTCAAATCATAGGATTATTTTTGAGTAATAATTTATTTTGAAATATTAAATTGTAAATATCATTTACTTATTTGAAGTAAATGTCCTTTGCAAATAATGATTTCTAAGTATTTTCTCCCATTCTGCAAGTTGTCTTTTTATTTTTATAGTGACATTCTTGGGAGAACAATTGTGTTCAAATTCAATTTATAGTTTTATTATTATTTGCATTTTAAAAATGATTCAAAGTGTGCTTGCTTGAGCAGCACATATACTAAAAATAATTTTAAAAAACCAATGCCTAATCCAATTTCATGAAGATACATATGTAATATATAATATATATAATAAATATATAATATCCAAAATATATTTATGTACATGCCTATATACATATATATTTATTCTCCATAGATTTATGTTGCATTGGGTCTTATATTCAGATATTTTATCTATTCTAAATTAACTTTCATACATGGTTTGAGATAGGGATTCAAAATACTCTTCTGAATGGAAATATCTACTTTCAGCACATTTGTTAATAGGATTATTTATTGTTCTATTACATTTTCTTTGAACTTTTGACAAAATCAGTTGATAACTAATATGAAATTTTATTTCTGGAATGCTAATTATTATTGTATCAATCTGTACATTTATTTTTATGCCAGTATTAAATTATTTTGATTTTTAAGGTAGTCATGTAGTGAGTCTTGATGTAACAAACTTGTATCTTCAGATAAGTTCTTTCATTTCAGTGTTATTTAAACAATATTGCATTCCTTTACATTTATATGAATTTATGTGTCATCTTCTCCATTTCGAAAGTTTTCAGCTTGGATTTGAAAGTGATTCCACTTAAAATTCAGGTTAATTTGGGAATTATTACTATTTCAAAACGTTAAAACTTCTGATTCATAAACATGGTGTCTTTCCATTTGTTTAGGTCTCTTTTAATTTCTTTTAATAATGTTTTATCAATTTTAATGTACAATTACTGCATTGATCTTTATATAGTTTATTCTTTTTTTTTTTTTTTTTTTTTTTTTTTTTTTTTTTTTTTTTTTTTTTTTTTTTTTTTTTTTTTTTTTTTTTTTTTTTTTTTTTTTTTTTTTTTTTTTT